>JWZX01003109.1:0-41453 GCA_001275005.1 Chrysochromulina tobinii | reverse complement strand
CGGGCGCCGTCGCGGGCGCGGGCGCGGGCGCCGACGCGGGCGCCGTCGCGGGCGCGGGCGCCGACGCAGGCGCCGTTGGCGGTGCAGTCCCGGGCGCCAGCTCGCTGCGCGACATTGAGGAGGCGCACGCATGCATCATGGAAGCGCATGCATGCGCGGTCCGCAAGCGCGAGCTGACTTACACTGACCCGAGCACTGGCTACACCGTCTTCACGCAGCTGGCCTCGGAGCAGCGAGGCTACTGTTGTGGCAGCGGCTGTCGCCACTGCGTGTACGGCCATGCGAACGTCAAGCCCGAGCGGCGCGCCACGCTCGACCCTCCGATCACCGTTGCGTCGTTGTGACGTGGCGGCCGCGATGCTCTGCTTCAATCTGTGCGGACAAAACGAGACCTTAGCGTTTCGTTTTGGTTTTCGGTTATGAGTTTTTAGCCGGTCCTAACACGACCGCTTCGTCCTATGTTGTTCGTCCTTCGACCATGCCTTCGACCCTACGCGGCTACGATTCTTCGATAAGACAAACTCCCCGGACCGGACGCGGATCGCTCCGCGCGGCCCCGTACGCCGTAGCGGGCCCGCGTTTCGCGGTTTTACGGTTGCTTCTCGCGGTTGACGTCCGATTCGTCCGCGTCTTTCGAGTACGAGTTGCCCGTTACATAGGGACCCTATGCAGCTGTTCGTAGGGATTTGGCTTCGTTGGGTGACGCTTGATGTTGCTCGAGCTCGCGCCGGTCGTCTAGGCCGTTTTGGTGCGGCGTGTTTCTTCCTGTTCCTAAGACCAGCCTACCCAGCCAGGCTCGAGCTCGTCGTCCGCGCCGCCACCAGCGCGCTCGTCGAAATACAGAGGCTGGCGCTGTGGCGGGCGCATCCGCTGGTCCGCGACGCGCACGAGCACCCCGTTTGCGTGGGCAAGGCCGACCACTAACAGCGCACGCACCACGCTGCCACTCGCGTCGCCCGCCACGCTGCCACTCGCGTCGCCCGCCACCTCCGGCATCGCCCGAGTTCCGCCATCGAGCGCGTCGGCGATCGGCCCGTGGGCGATCTCAAAGGCCGCCTCGTCGCATGGCGTCGCCACGGCGCTCAGGTAACCGCCGCCCGTCGGGTGGAGCGTTCGGTCGTCGATGGCGAGAGGCTCTTCGCCCACGAGCCAGACAACGAGCCGGCGAGCGCCTGTGACTGGGCGCACGCCCTCCTCGATGCGCACGATGCGCGCACGCCGTCCAACTCGAGGAATGACCACGTCGTCGATCCGCGTACTGCTCGCCCCCACTCCCCCCACTCCCCCCACGCCCTCCGCGAATCCCGAGGCCGCCACCGCCACCGGCACCGGCACGGACTGCTCGTTCACCGCAAAGACGCACCCAAACGACGCGTCCACGAGCAAGGACGACAAGGCCTGCTCGCCGCAACCGCATGCGGCGCCCGCCGCAGCGCCCGTCGCCTCGCGCCGAACGGAAGTCGCTGTGGAAGCCGCCGTGGAGGCGGCGAGGCTATCGAGGAGCGCAAGCCAGCGAGGCTCGAAGAGGTTGAGACGGCGCTCCTCGCCCGCGCGAAGCGGCCGACGCACCTGTGTGTGGGGACGGAGGAGGGCAAGGCGCCGTGGTGAGCGCACGCGTGCACGCCGACTGTGGAGACGGCGCTCCAAAGCGAGCCGGCTGGCGCACGGTGAAGAAGGGTGTGAAGATGGGGGTTTGGCAATCCAGCGGCGCTCGAGCGACGAGCGTCGGGTCCGTCGAGAAGGTGAAGCGTCGGCGCAGCAGCCGGCCGTCTCGCAGGCCGCGCGCGAGCTCAAGCCCTCGCAGCGCACCTGCATGCAACGAGGGAGGCCATCACTGGCAATCAGTGGCAATCAGTGGCAATCAGTGGCAATCAGAGGCAATCAGTGGCAATCAATGGCAATCATTGGCGATCAGCGGCGATTAGTGGTGGTCGAGCGAGTAGTGTACTCCCAACGAAGATTTCGTCTCGTCTCAGCATCAATCAATGGCAATCAGTTGCAATCAGTGGCAATCAGCGTACTCGCAGCGAGGATTTCGTCTCTTCTTAGCATCAATCAATGGCAATCAGTTGCAATCAGTGGCAATCAGCGTACTCGCAGCGAGGATTTCGTCTCTTCTTAGCAGCAGCTCATCCAACACGCGCACGCACAGCAAGAGCACGAGCGCGCCGCCGAATGCGGAGAGCTCCATTGCCGCGGTCGCGAGCCACGGGATGACGCCAGCCTCGTCGGCGCCGACGGGCAAGGCAGGCGCTGTGGCGAGGCCGGATAGGCCGGTGAGCAGCACCGTCCACCACACCCCCGCGAGCAGCGGCAGCATCTTTGCCGGGTCGTCGCGTAAGCTCGACGCCACGTTCACGTACGAAGCACGCACCCCGTCCGTGATTCGCCCACCCTTGAGAGCAAGCTGCACGGCACGCCACAGGCGCTCGCCGTCTGCGACGGCGCCGGCCGCGCGCAGCCTCGCGACCAAGTCCCTTGCCTTGGCATCGCCGAGCACGATGGGCACGCCCAGCTCGGCCGCGCCGCGCACAGCTGCAGCAAAGTCGGCGCCGTACCGCAGCTGCTCGCCGTTGCCTTGCTCGTCCGTGCGCAGCAAGCATTCTAGGCGCTCCTGATCCAACTCGATGATCACGACGTCTGGCCGCGATTGAGCGATGAGCGCCGACACTTCGGCAGATGATCTGCATGGCGTGTGTGCGGTGCCGATTACAAGGAGCTCTCGCGAGCCGCTGGCGACGGTGCCGACGCATGGAAGCGTATTGAAGCGCGAGAGCGGCTGTCGTGATAGTGCGGCGGCGGCGACAACGAGAAGAGTCAGAAGGGCCAGTCTCGCCATTCTCTGTCTTCTCTTCACAGCGACGATCTTCTATGAATAGAAAAACCTTTTCGGATACCGATCTCTCCAGATCTGTTTGATTGTGGTTATTTCCCACCTCCCCGTGATCAGGTACTAGAGTCCCGGCGAATAGTGCCATAGTTGATCACTGACGGTGCGCATGCGTCGGGCGCCATATCGGGCGCGTCCGAGGCGGGCGCGTTGGGCGCAAGCCGAAGCGTGCCGTCGTCGGCGCGCCGTCCAAGTAACGGCACTCGCGTGCCCGTCCACTGGCACAAGCACATGTCGCAATCGCCTTCGTGTTCCGCGCGCTCGGTCCGGCGATCCTCGGCCTTCGCCGCACAGTTGATGGCGATGAAGCCGGCGATGACGGCGGCGGCGGCGGCGAGTGAGGTCACTCGTGGCGCTTGTGGATCGACGAGCCATGCACGAGGCAGGACAAGGTCGGACACGATGGCGAGCGGCACCTGCAAGGGGCGACGGTGACACTCAGGGTAATCAAGAGTACTCATGCGTAATCAAGGGTATACTCATCGGCACCTGCAAGAGGCGACGTTGACACGCGCAGGAGCACTCGCGCGAGGCAATCAGCGTCGCAATCAGCGTCGCAATCAGGAAGCCAGTCAGCGAGACGCATCGAGACGCATCGAGCCTCAATCGTCATCAGAGGTCATCAGAGGTCATCAGAGGTCATCAGAGGTCATCAGAGGTCATCAGAGGTCATCAGAGACGCATCGAGCCTCAATCGTCATCAGAGGTCATCGACGGCAATTGAAGTGGCGAGCGTCACCGTGAGCGCGAGGCCAACCGTAGCCACGCTAGGAGAGGTGAGCAGCACTGCAGTCGCCCACAGGTATTCCGAGAGTACATTATCGAGGAGACCCTGGGGCAATTGACAGGGGGAACGGTCTTCATCAAGGGTATTCACAGGGGGAACGGTCTTCATCAAGGGTATTCACAGGGGGAACGGTCTTCATCAAGGGTATTCACAGGGGGAACGGTCTTCATCAAGGGTATTCACAGGGGGAACGGTCTTCATCAAGGGTATTCAGAGCACGCTATCAGATCGCAAGGAGACGACACACATAGCCGTGAGCGTCAGCTCGACATCCCATCACATCCAATGGCCATCAATGAGCAGCAGTAGCCAGGAGTGGTCGTCAATGGCCATCAGAAGCCAGCAGCTGCAAGCAGCTGCAAGCAAGCAGCCATCATTAGCCAGCCCACCTTGAGAACAATGAGCCCAAACACCGTGAATGTGAGCGCACTCACGTCCTCGACCGCGGTCACATGCAGCAGCGCGATCAGAGGCCCAAACAGGAGAAAGGTCGTCACCCCCAGGAAGCCAAAAAAGAGGGACAGGTCGGGCGGCTCGAGCTTGCGGATGAGCACCTGTACTCGGGGGCAATCAAGGGCAATCAAGGGCAATCGAGGGCAATCAAGGGCAACCAAGGGCAATTGAGGGCAATCAAGGGCAATCAAGGACAATCAAGGGCAATTGAGGGCCATCAGGCGCCATCAGGGGCCATCAGCCTGGTCGGCTCGAGCTCGGAGGTGCAGCACCGTGTACACGGCATACAGCACAGCGCCCAGCAGGCAGACCGCGTCACCTATGAATGAATGGCTCGGCCCACCTTTATCGCTTTCGCCGCTGCCGCCGTCGCCACCGCCGTCGCCACCGCCGCCGCCGACGCCGACGCTGCCTCCGCCGCCGCCTCCGCCGCTGCCGCCACCTTCGAAGTCGCTGTCCTTGAGGGCCGTGAGCCCATTGCCAAGCCAGCACAGACCGACGCCGACGAGCTTGAGGGGCGTTGGTGCCTCGCCGAGCCAACGGACGGAGAGAAGGAGGGTGAAGGCTGAGGAGGATGAGGAGATGACCGTGGAGGAGGTGATCGACGTGAGCGACATCGAAATGTTGTACGTACAGTTCGCCGCGAACCAGATGGGAGCGATCATCGCGCCCGCGCGTGCAGCCCGTTGCACGGGCGCCGAAAAATACCATGCCGCTATGGTCCTCGGCGGCTCGTATGGACGCTCACCATGGCTCTCGCACGCCGCGTGCATGGTGACCACACTCGGATCTTCGCTCTCGGAGCGGCCAGCACAATATCGTGTACCGATCCGTCGGCGTGCAGCGTCCAGAAGCAGCTTGATGGGAATGAGCACCGCGAACAGGCTGTTGCCAAGCCACGTGAGAAAGACAGGTTTATTGAAATTCTCGGCCGTGAAGATGGCCTGCACCAAGACGCTGCTGGCCGACCAGTCCACAGCCACGAGGAGGATGCAGATCACACCAACGGTCCAAGACGTCACCTTCCAGGGGGACATCCTCCACACCAAAGCAAAGTTTCACACCTCACACTGTGAAAGGGTTTTCCCTCTTTTCCCTCTGGTAGGAGAGAAATCGACACACGCGAACGACCACCGAACGAAACACTGCCACGCAGCAGTCGCGTCGCATATGGTGAGTCGCTGAGTCCGTGTGCTGGGGGTGCGGGTGGGGCGTGTGTACCACACACTCAAGCGGGCATCTCCGATTCAAACTCCCCAACCGTACTTCAGGGGTCCCGCAAATTGGTTGGAGCTTGTTGAGTTATAAATATCTCTCAATACGTGAGTCCACAGTTAACCCGAAGAATACTCATTTATACTCATCCACGTTCGTCAAGCACCTCCACTGAGGACCGGACACGTGCAAACTCCGCTGCTCTCGCCTCTCCATCGCCGAGACGCTTACCGTCATGCGCGTGGGGTGCACTCCTCGTCCTCCCAATGCCGTGAGGGCGCATGCCTCAGGAACGTCCTTGAGGATGGTACGCGTAACGGTCCGGAAGGGAAGGTCCCAACACGGCAGATCAGTGGGGATCGGTCCAGATTGTATCTGGATCTCCGACATGAAACCGGGGGTGAAGTGCCTCACTTCTTGTCGAAGACACGGCCCGCGATGGTCTGGGTGCCCACCGTGCCCGTGTACCCAAGCGGTTCGCCCGGGAAGTTGAAGTTCTCGACCACGGCGAAGCTCCGTGCAGCGGCCTCGATGATCGCCTGGAGCGTGCCCTTGTCGGCCTTCGAGCCGATGGTCTTGAGCTGCTGCAGCGTCGCTAGAACCGAGCGCTGGCGCTGGGAGAGCGGCAGGGTCATCGTCATCGACGAGACCTCCTTCGTCAACTCGGCGATCAGGTCGTCGATGGTGTCGAGCGAGCACTCCTCCTCGAGGCACTTGGCGGCGGCATCCTCGACGCCCATCATCGGGATGGAGGCGGCGCGCGTCGGCGCGCGCGCAACGAATGGAGCGAGCACAAAGCCTGCGGCACACGCAACGGGAGGCGTATATGTGAACATGGCTCAACGGGGATGCCCCTCACATTGCTCGAGGGAGATTTTGAGCGCGCGCGCTGCTCATGGGACGTGAGGGAAGATGGTTGGGAAAGGGCGTGACCCGCCCGGGAGCGGTCTGTCAACGCTCGTTGCAAATGGGTTAACATGCGAGGCTCACCGTTGGCGACCGAGAGGAGAGCGAAGAAGAGTGCGAGAAAGGCTTGCATGTGTATGATGATGACAGACGCCTTTTTCGTCACTTCTTCGACAAATTGACGAATCGCCTTGATGAGTGCCTATTATGGGACACCCGATCACGGTCAGGGAAGCACACGCCCAAGCACGCCCAGTCCTCACGCACTCGCGAACGCGCTGCGGATCGCCGCCTTGGCAGCGAGATGGGAGGCGGCGCGCTCGACGCACGAGCGCACGTACTCGAGCCGCTCGCTCGTCTTGAGTTTTCCGAGCGCGAGTGAGCGCTGAAAGGCTGGGAGCGAGGTGCAAGCGGCGAAGCTGAGCATCTGCACCTCCGCCGACGCCTCGTCCTCCACTCCCCACAAGCCGTAGAGCCGCTCGAGCGTCGTCGCGGGCGCCTGGTCCAAATGATACGAACAGAGCTCCTCGAACATCTGTTCGCGTGCCTCGTCGAGAGGCTGCTGCTGCGGCGGCGGTGGCGGCGGCTGCGGTGGTGGCGGCGGCTGCAGCGGCTGTGGCTGCCGCTGCTGCTGTTGCTCCTGCTGCTGCTGCCATGCCGCTGGCTTGTAAACCCAGCGCTCCAGCGGCTCTAGCGCCTGCTGCTGATGATGATGATGATGATGATGATGATGATGATGTTCCTGCATATCCCGCTGCTGCTTCGGCTGATCCCGATCCTGCTGCTGTGACGGCTGCGGGCGCGAGAACGTGGTGCCGTCCTCTGGTCGCGCGCCCTCCATCGCCTCGCCCTTATTAGGAAAGTGCGGTGTTGTCCCTGTCCATCCCTTCGGGAGCCTGGCGGCGATCTCATCTCGTGTTTGCGTACTCACCACCGCCTTGGTGAGACCGATGCGGAGCGCCTCATGTCGCGCGGCGGCGGCGCGCAGCTCCAACACAAGACCCTCGAACTCTGCGTCCTCGTCCTGAGCTCGCTCGTCCACGGCGGGTCGGCAGCCACGCGCCACGAAGTAGCGACCACCTTTGCTCTCGACGCGCTCAATGTGGACACGTCCCACGGCGAGTACGTCAATCTGCGCACCGATCTTGCGCCGGCGGATCTCGCGCACTTCGAGGAGCGTCGAGATGGAGAGCACGTTCTTGTAGGGCGACGTGATGAGCGCACCAATGCACCCAAACTGAGCTGCCTCGAGCGCTGCGAGCTCCTCAGCACTCTCGACGACCATCCTGCGTGACTCGCCCGGGAGCAGCAAGCCGCACTTGTCCATCGGCATGTGGAGCAACGGAAGCGTTCCTGTGCGTGCGCTCACCCAGTCCCCTGCGTGCATCCTGAGCTGTGCGGCGCGTGGCAACGAGAGCGAAGCAATGGTGAGGAGCAGCATGCTGCGTGGGCGAGAGTCGAGCGACGGTGATGAACCAGATATGAAGCACGTGCTTGTGGAAAAGCGCCAACACGGCTCGCTAGATCTTTGCACGTGGAAGCACCTCAGGGGGTGTGGACGGAAGAGTAGCGAAGGGAGAGCGAGGTGCGCGAAGCCGAAAGACGACAAGTCCGCAGGGAAGAAATCTGATCAGCGAGGTCTGTCGCAATTTTCGAAATCCTGAACGCCCATCACAGTAGCCCCTTGTAGTTGCTCCCACCCCTTGCAGTGTTTGCGAACACACAAGTTAAGTCAAGTCTTTACAAATCAAGTCAATTCTATCATTAAAACAACAGACAACCGAATGGAATCCTAACGGATGTGCTCTGGCGGCCAGTAGTGGTGCAAGGGACTGGACTTGAGATGACTTGGCTTGCCTTGGCTTCCGAGTTGCGTAATGTCCTGTTTGCGTGCGTCGGCTGTGTTGGCACTGCTTCCGCTCGCGACAGCATTCGCCAATCCACATCAACTTAGCGCCGCCAGCGTTCAGCAGCGCCGTGCGTCGTCCCTCGTTATGAAGGAGGAGACGCCCAAATTAAACTTGCCTTCCATCACCACCGCGCTGCTCGGGGCCCTCTGCGTTCAATCAGGAGTTCAGCTGTCCACAGCTGTCCCAGCTTGGCTGGCGGGCGATGGCGCCTCATTAACCTCGGTCGTCATCAACGCCGGCTTCGTCTGCTATGCCATCTTCAACCTGATCAAAGCTACAGGCGTCATTGGCAAGTACTCATACGCGAGTCTGGACGACCTTGAAGTTGGCTCATTTGCGCGCGAGGCGGGCGAATGGGCTCTAGCCGGTGAGATCCCAACGAGATCCAAGGATGGTCGGTACGAGGTCGCCACGTTTGCTGGCGGCTGCTTTTGGGGCACGGAGCTGCACTTTCAACGGCTCCCTGGCGTGATCGCCACCTGCGTCGGCTACACGCAGGGGGCGGTGGAGCGTCCCACCTACGCCCAGGTGTGTGACGGCACAACCGGACATACTGAAGGCCTTCAGCTCATCTTCGATCCAGATTGCATCTCGTACGAGGCGCTCTGTGACAAGTTGCTTTCGACGGTAGACCCGACGGCCCTCAATCGAGTAGGAAACGATATGGGCACGCAGTATCGCCACGGCCTCTACCCTCACAGCGCGGGGCAGGAAGCGGCCGCCAGGCGCTGCGTCGAGCGCGTGCAGGCAACTGTGAGCCCACGCCGTGTGGTCACTGAGATCAAACCCGCCGCTGTGTTTTGGCCCGCTGAGGGCTACCACCAGCGTTACCTCCAAAAGGGAGGGCAGGATGCTTCCAAGGGGTCGGCGGAGAAGGTCCGGTGCTACGGGTGATCACATCCACACGCGATTGGGGTCTGGGCAGATTTTACTGAGCACGTCGAATGTGTGCGGGGGTTGTGACCCGCTTGGTTGCCAAATTGACCGCGGCGCACGACACACGGGGGGCCCGCGCCCCGCGGCCGGCGGCGTTCTGCGCTGGTTCGCGCCGCCCCGAACCCCGCAAGTAAGTAAGTAAACATCGCCTACAGGCAGCGTACACGTGACGAGGGGGTCTCCCCCAGGCATGCTAAGCGTGTACGGTGTTAAGCAACACACAGCCGCCTGGAACCGAACCCGAGCGGACCGGACGCCACAGACCGCGATCGAAAACAGATCAGTCTGCACTCGTGAATCACGCGGGGCACTCCACATAGTACTGCCGACTCACAGTCCGCTCTCCTCCTTATCTCCTCCTCAGCTAGACTTTCCGGCAGGGCACTTGCACGCCGACCTTGCGCTGCCCCGCCCCAATTTGCCGCCCCTCTCATCTTGCGCGGATGCGCGCAATTGCTTGGTGCGCGCGCCGCGCAACCGGCAAATCCGCGTCGCAAGGCAATCAGTAGAAGCGCGCGGTGCCCGACTTGATGGCCTTCTCCTCGGCCTTGGCCTTTGTCTGGTCCTTGGCCTTCCCGCCACGGGCATTGGCCCCTGCCGTCCCATACTCCAAGGCGGAAGAGGTGGGGTGCATCCAACTTGGACCGCCCTTCTTGAATCCCGCCTTCTTGAGCATCGAGGTGTGCTTGGACTCGCGCCCCATCCGCACGTCAGCGCGCACGGCGATCATGAGGCCCTTCAAAGCATGGCGCATGCCAAACTTGAGCTTGCCCTCGTTCGGATCGGGCCCGCAACCGAGGCAGACGCCGAGGGCATAGAAGGGGATGCAAAGAATCGGCAAGATGTTTACGAGAAGAAGTGGGAGCCAGTTAAAGACAAAATCGCCCACCGTCATCTCATCGCCGATGAAGGCGCCCGACATCATCTCATCGGGAAGGAGGAACTCCGGCAGCCGCATCTCAGCAGCAGCGTAGGTCTTTGTCCTGGTCGCCCTTTTTGTGGTTGCCAGCTTTGGAAACTTGCTGTGACACATGTTTAGTTTTGGGAAAGAAAATAAATATAGGGGAGGACAGAGTTTCGTCAGTATAACAGGTTGCGGGGGGAAGGCAGATCCGACCCTTTTCAGAGCAGTAGCTTGGCAAAGAGGGCGCCGACCACGGGGCGTGCAATGAAGGCGCCGTTGATGGCCAGCTCGCCGGAGATCGTGTCGTACAAGTCGGTGAACGGCGCACGGCTCGACGTTGTGTTGAGCACCTCGAAGATCGGGCTGAAGAGAGCATGCCAACGAGCTGCAAATGCCGAGCACACGCCAAGAGCAGTAAGCGTCGTCCGAAGAGATCTCGAGGGTACAGGATCGGATCTCGGAGAGATCTCGGAGAGAGTTCGAATCGGAGAGATCTCGGAGAGAGGCTGAGTTCGCACCTTCATCCGGGGACATTGCAGCCACCCAGGACAGCCAGTCCGCCTTCGTGTACTGATGGCGAGGGTCGAGTGGCGTCCCAAACTCATTCGCTTGCTCGAGGTAGTACGCCGTCTCGAGCGCCGCAATCGCATCGTAATCAAATGGACCATCGAGCCGTAGCAGCCGTTGCCAGAGCAGGTTGTACTTGAGGGACCAAGAGTCCTGGTACTCGTCCACGTTGAAGCTCATCGAGTAGTGTGGCGGCTGCCCAGTCGCGTTGAAGGCATACAGCTGCCACGTGGAAGCATAGTCCGCCGCAATCGAAGCATACTCCGCGCACGGGCGGCCGGTACGTGCGCCGTCCTGGGCGCGACCGCCATGCTGAGGAGGGGCGCGGCCGCCATGCTGAGGAGGGGCGCGGCCGCCATTAAATTGACGAGACTCATCATCGAGCTGCATGATGGTGCACAGCTCCGCAAAGGCACGGATGGCTAGGATGCCCTTGAGCCCTAAGTTGGTGTTGTTCGCAATCGGGCCGGCAAAGTCGTCGGTGCTTAATTGCTCCGCTGGAAAGAGCGTCGTCTCTGATGAAGGTGGCAATCCGACGCATTCGGGTGCACTCAGTGACGCAATCGGGTGCACTCAGTGATGACCTAAGACGCCATCAGTCGCACTCAGGCGATCAAGGCTCAGCGGTTCGGTGTGAAGGCTCAGCGGTTCGGTGTGAAGGCTCAGCAGTTTGGTGTGGGGCTCAGCGCCGTACCTATCAGCACCTCCGTCCACGTGGTCAGCAACGGCAGGTAGGGGGCGAGCCATTGGCGCGCCAAGACGGCGCCAGAGCGCTGTACCAGCGCGAGGAGCATCAGGAGCATGTTGCTTGAGTTCTCGAGAGGCATTGGCTCCTGATGAGGGAGGCCATCAGACGCAATCAGCATCAGCAGCATGCTGCTCGATAGGCATTGGCTCATGATGAGGGAGGCCATCAGACGCAATCACACCTGCTCCTTCGTGGGCGCATTTGCAATCGGGTACGTCCCCAGCTGATGAGGCGAGTACGGGTCTGAGAATTGAACGTACGTCTCGTTATGGGCGTATGCGAGCACGGGCAGGAGCAGTTGACGAAGCAGCTCAGGTGCCGCGTGCAGCAGCATCGGCGTCGAGGGAAAGATCACATCGACGGTGCTCATATCTCCGTTGGTCGAGATCTCCTTGAGGAACGTCCAGCTCGCGTTCCGGTCGGTCGCCCAGACGGTCTTGAGCGCAGCGAGCACCTGGCGCCATGCAAGCGCGAGCACCGCCGCATACTTCACGCCGCCTGCACGGCTCCATTCGCTGATGAGCTGCTCATCGAGCGCGTCGCCGCGGGTACGCATCGCGTCGATTTCGGCCGCTGCGGCCCCTATCGCCTCCTGCACGTCAGGGTACGTATGCGTCCACAAGGCCGCGTACTGCGCTCACCACACGTGATCTCAGCCGATCATGGCAGTCGTCAGTGGCCATCCACAGTAATCAGTGGCCATCCACAGCGATTCCAATGTAATCAGTGACCATCCACAGTAATCAGTTGCCATCCACAGCAATCCGTGGCCATCGATGGGTTTCGTCACACCCGTGCTCCAAAGTATTCGACCGAGCGCACATCATCATACGCCATCAGCACCAAGTGCGAAGCGCCCGCGCTATCGACGGCTCCGAGGTCGACAGCAGCTGACAGGGTCGGTAAATCGTCTGAACAGCGCCGCGGCTGCCGTCCGTCAGTTACATTCGGCAAAACTCCCGACGCGATGAAGGCCGATCGGCTCCGCGCCGCAGAGCCAGCACGAAGGTCCACGGGTGCGGGTGCGGCGGCGGCGGTGGCGGAGTGCTTTGCCTGTTGTGGCGGCAGCTGCACCGCGAGATGCAGGAAGCCCCAATCAATGTTCGACCGGTCCGTCGCGGCGGCACCGAGGACCGGCTGCGAGTCGGAGCCCATTTGGATGCCACGCACCCCCTGGCGAGACCAATCGGACCAGCGCACCTGATGAGGGAGGCCATCAACGGCTCATCAGAGGCACTCAGAAGGCGAGACCACTCGGACCAGCGCACCTGATGAGGGAGGCCATCAACGGCCATCAGTGACAATCAGTGACATCAATTGACATGAGGGAGGCCGTCAGAGACCCCTGCCAGCCAGCCCCGAGGCCATCCGACGCAATCAGTGACAAGCAGTGACATCAATGGCTACACCCCAGCCAGCCCCGAGGCCATCCGATGCAATCCGGTTGCAGTCGACGCACCGACGTGTCCCAGCAGCTGTTGACGGTGTGAGCGGCACTCGCGTCGAAGTAGAGCTGCACGCGGTGCGGCATGCCGTCGAGCGACGCAGTGTGGTGCTCGATGTAGTACACGGGGCGGCTCAAGCGTATCAGGTCATCAGGGAAGGCCGTTTGACGAAACGTCAGATTGAGCGAGAGCACACCTGGGAGCTCGAGGTGGACGACGGTGCGAGTGGGGAGAACGAGGACAGAACGCTGCGTGAGTGCAGACACGTCGATGTCGCACGGCGGATGCATGCCAGTGAGCACGCTCGAGTTCAGCTCCGTGTCCTCCTCGATCGGATAGGCGCAGCTTTTGAGGAAGCACCGAGGCGGGTCGCCGCCTCGCACGTAGGCCACGCAATCTGGATCGGAGTAGCAGCGCAGGTTGCACTCCGCATCTCCGGCGTCGTCCGTGTGATCAATGTCGCAACCAGACGGAGCCAGATTGCTATTGGTGAGATTCACCACGGGGCCAGGCTGGGTCGCCGGCGCAGTGTGGCACGAGCCGAGGAAGCGGTACGTGCGTCCATCCACCCGCACGAGTCCAAGGGTGTCTTTTGCGATGCCCGTCCAGTGCCGGATCGGCTCTGTCACGTTGTCGCCAAAGATCCAGGTTTGGAGGTACGGATCGCCCAGTAGCAATGGAATGGCGGGTGGTCGGAAACGGAGATCCTGGATGGTCGCCATGTTGGATATGCGCACAGAGGAGCCTTGAAAGACGCGGTGTTTGTGTCGGAGCGCCCGCGAACAAGTTGTAAGCTCTGACGCATTCCGGTAATTACACATGGATTCGTCAAAATCGCGGGGCGCACGCTGACCCCGTGCTTTATATGTTTCCGCCGTATCGGTTAACTAATTGGGGTCTGGGGGCGGGGCGCGACTCCGCCGGATAAATTGTCGTCCTCCCAAAATATTCATCCCTTTAATACATGTACATGTAGGTGGTGCCGCAACCTGAATAAAGACCTGATTACCAATTTCGTTTCTCTAGCCTTTGTCCCATATTAGGCACGGCCCAACGGATGCGCGCTTCTGCACACACCATATTGCCGTGTGACGCCCAAAGTTAAACGGCTGTGAACCCAACGTGAAGGGCCAGATTACAGATTTGGAGATTACACCAGGACGGTATCCATCATGGAACCGGACAGGGGGGATGCGGGAGAACCCACAAGGGGGGTCTCACCGCCGTTTGGGTGGAAGGGGATACAAGTACCCAGGGGAAAGCCTTATAGGCACCCTGTTATGCGGTTCGTCTGCCGCCCGCGCGCGGACGCGCGCGCGGGCTAGCGGGCTGATCTTGCTCTACTACAATTGTATGGCAATTGTATTCGGCGAGTGAAGTATCGCCGCGGTCTCTGCCGGATGTTCCGAGAATGTGCCGACGGTCTCCGGTCGGCGCTTTCGAATTCCGAAATATCGATGCGTATCAGTTCTGGGGGTGTTATGTGTTAGTTATGTGTCCCCGCAACGGATGCGCGCTTCTGCACACACCATATTAGGCATCCTTCGTGAATGGAGGAATTAGAAATACTGGAGGCTCCGCTGCTCGATGCGGCCAGGCGTGGCGACACAGCCAAAGTGCGCCGCCTGCTCGCCGAGGGCGCAGGCATCGATCAGATTGATAAGTACGGGAAGTCGGCCCTGATGTTGGTCAGCATCTACAACCACCTCGAGACCGCCTCTGTGCTACTCGAGGACGGTGCCGATGTGAACCAGGCCAACAGTTGGGGCTTCGCGCCGATGAGCGCCGCCTGCATCGGCGGCAACCTTGACATGGTTCAGCTCCTCTCATCATACGGCGCCGCGCGCACCTTCACCAATCGAGACAGAACCAAGTGCACGGCGGAGGAGCTGGCAACGCGCACTGGTCACACCGCCCTCACCGCCTGGCTCGTCACCTCGACCCGCAAGTGGACCACACCGCTCCACCACCTCACCATCATCCCCGCCGCCCGCGCTCACGCCCTCCTCCGCAAGGGCGCCTCCATCCTCGCCGCCACCGCACCCGGCGACCCCACGCCGCT
Organism: Chrysochromulina tobinii; assembly: GCA_001275005.1. Classification (NCBI taxonomy): domain Eukaryota; phylum Haptophyta; order Prymnesiales; family Chrysochromulinaceae; genus Chrysochromulina; species Chrysochromulina tobinii. The sequence goes on along the minus strand of JWZX01003109.1, from coordinate 26,630 downwards.
CTCGCTCGCGCGCGAGCTGCAAGCCAAGGGCGAGGCCGCCGAGGGCTCGGCGGCGGCGTTGGTGCTGAGCTGGTGGCGTCCGCGGCTGCTGGCGCTCGCGATGGGCACGCACACACGGCTGGGCGCGGAGAGTCCGTTCCGCCACCTGGTGGGTCACCATGCCGCAATCGAGATGATTGCTGAGATGGGGAGCTGAGAAGACAGAAGTGTGCGAGATAAGTGGCACTAGAAAAGTGGGGACAAGGGAGTTAACAAGGCCCCGCTAGTCGACCTAGTTGTGCGGCGACTCGTATGGAAGTTCGTGAGAAAGGGATTTCGTGGATTCCCCCCTTCTCTTGTCGACCGTGCAACACACAGAATCACATTCACACTTTCTTGTAGGAGGACTTCACGCAACTTTTGGCAGCGTCAAGCCGTGTCAGCCCCCCCTATCGTATAATCCCTTGAGAGAGCGCTAAGAGAGCGCTAGTACACCCGGGCGTGTGGCGTCGGCGCCAGTTCCTGCCCCTGTGGCCCACAGCTCACTCGTTATGACGCTTGTGCACAACCGTCTAAGGTAAGCAGCCGCGCGAGCGCCTCGGGCGCCCCCTTGGCCACAAAGCCTTCGTACCACTCGAGATCGGCCACCGGTAGCTTGAGGCGCGAGGCAAGCTTTGGCAGTGCCCGATCGATAGCCTCGAGCGCCGCCGACCGCGGGGGAAGCACGGCGGAGGCCAGCACGAGCACGCCCGCCGCGTCCCCCGACCCGCCACTCGTCGGGGCGTCACTGGTCGCAGCGGCGGCGACCACAATCTCGACCACCATTGCCGTCGCGACGGGCGTCGTTCCATTGTCCTCGTCCTCCTCCACGTCCATCTTCGTATGGGCTCCGCCTTCTCCTCCGGTGGTGCCCTCCTCGGCCTCCATCTCGGCCGTGCTCCCCTTGATCGACGCCCTCTCCGCCTCCTCCCTCTCCGCCTTCTCCGCCTCCTCCCTCTCCGCCTCGCGCACGAGACGCTCCGCCTCCCGCTCCGCCTGCTCGAGCTCCCGAATCTCCGCGTCCATTGCGTCGTTCTCGGCCTCGAGGCGCGCAGGCTCCTCGCGGTCCGCGAGCACCCCCTTCCACCGAGTGCCCACCTATTGGGGGACGCATTCCGCCGCATGCACTCAGAGATGCAATCGGAGGCTCATCAGAGAGGCACTCAAGTGAGCACTCGGGGAAGCCCACCTTCACATTCACATTCACACTCACACTCAAGTGCGCACTCAAGAGCCCACCTCGACGTTCACCCACACGCCGCGCTTGTAGCTCCATTTGAGCGACTCGTCCGAGTCGTTCCGTGGCGGGAAGCCCTTAGGGCGCGGGTGGTACCCGAGAGCGGTCACGTACTCGGTCGAGCGCGTCACCGGTCGCTCCTTTGTGGCGCCAGAGGCGGAGGCGGCGGCGGCGGCGGCGGCGGCGGAGGCGCTAGTTGCACCGCTGCTGGTCGCGGTGCTGGCTTTGGCACCTTGTGGCGGCTCGGGCTTGTGCTTCTTCTTATGGGAGACTGCCTCCTCGAGCCCCGCCATCACCCGGAGCGACGTCTCTGAGATCGTGTGCAGCGCGGGCGGCCAAAGGCGCTCTAGCCGCTGCTCGAGCACCTGACGAACCTCGGGCGCCGTCTCGGGCGACGCCGCGCTGGCCGCCGCATAGCGCATCCAATCGATCAGCATGCAGTCGCAGGCCTTCTTGAGGGCGCGATCGTCCTCCGCCCGTGGCTGCAGAGCGACCAGCGCCGTCCCGAGCACCGCATCGCTCTTTACGGCCGCATTGGCCGCGCGCTTGGCATTTCCTTTCTGGGTGGCGCGCGTGCGCTTCTGCTCCTCCCAAGCAGCGAGCGCCGCCGTGTCCTTGAGCAATGCCGCCGGCTCCCACGTCCACTCCTCGTACCTGATGACGGGCGCAATCGGGCAGGCCCTCAGGCAGTGGGCTGATGACAGGCGCAATCGGGCCGATGACGGGCGCAATCGGGCCGGCCCTAGGCAGGCCCTCAGGCAGGCACTCAGGCAGGCAATGAGGGAGGCCATCAAAAGTGATCTTTGCGATCAGATGCAAGCATCGAGTCCTCAGTGGCCCTCGCACCCGAGCCACTTGACCGAATATTGCAGCTTGTTGCGGAACATACGCTCCGCGGCGATGCATTCGACGCTGTACTCGGGCGCGTCAGCTCCCTTGCCCTCGCCCTCGCCACCCTCGCCACCCTCACCGCCGCCGTCGCCGCCACCGCTCTTGCCATCCCCCTTGCCGCCGCCCTTGGGGCCTTTCCCCTTGGCATCGCTGTTTCCTAATTTGGACGTCTCCTTCGGCTCGAACGTGCTCGGTACGGCGCTTCGTCTCCTCTCCTTGCCCTCATTGCCTCCGTCCGCAGCTGCTGCCGCCGCTGCACCGCCGCCGCCGCCGGCGCCACCGCCACCGCCGGCGCCGCCACCACCGCTGCGCCGCACGGAGGTGTTGCTGCTGCCATTGATAGCAGGCGACGCGCCCCCATTGGCCGCCGCCGCCGCCGCCGCCGCCGCCGCCGCCGCCGCCGCCTCATACGCCGCCGCGAGCGTACCCGCGCCATCCATCGTCGCGATGCCGGCGGCCGCAGCAGCGGCCGCAGCCGCGGCCGCCGCGGCCGCGGCACTCGCCATCGCAGAGATGGTGGCATCGGAGGGCGCGTGAGGCAGTGGAGGGAGTTCCGACTCCTCTACCTTCGCGCTCTTGCGCTGGGCTAGTGAGAAGCCGCTCGGGAGCCGCGGCAGCTTCTCACCGCTGCTGGCCGCAGCTGCATTAAGCACGGCAGGCGCTGCAGCGGCCGTCATACGCGAGGTGTCAGCCCCTGCTCCCTTGGCAACGTGGCTTTCCTTGGGCATGCACGGATTCCCGCATGGTGCATTCTTCCAGCCGGCCTTGATCCCGCCGCACTCTTTGCACGCGAATCGCCACCGCCCCTCCTCCTCACGTTCGCCCTTCACACCCCGTTCGCCCACCCACTGCCCCAGCTTCGCGTCCCACTGCTTGCCCGCGGGCGCACGTCCCGGTGGGCGAGGATGAGCGCCGCCATGAGAGGCGGCCCGGCTTGCGCTCGACGTTGCGGCGCCGGTCCCTCCCTCCTCCTCAGGCGTGAGCTGCACCACGCCGCTCAGCACAATCTCGGGCGCGAGCTCGTGCCCGACGGCGAGGATCACTGTGCACAATGCGAGCACCTCCGCCTCGGCCCACCGCCCGTCTTCCTTTTCCTTCTTGGACAACTCGGCCGCCACCTCCTCCTCGGCGCCGCCCTCGTCGCGCGGGCGCTTGCGCTCGCCGCCGCCGCCCGCCCCCTTCTTCGAGCTCATCAGGTGGTCGAGCGCCGTCAAATGGTCGGGCCGCGTGGCACGCAGTTTGGAAGCCCCGCTCATCTCCGCCGCCGCATCCATCGCCGCAGCCTGCTCCGGGTCCATGTCCGCCAACGCCCCCACCTCGGGCAGGATCTTGGACCAGAAGTTTGGATCATCGAGGTCGACCGCCGCGCCGGACTCTTCCGACACGAAGGAGACCTGCGCGAAGGTATTTGAACCGCCGCCGCCGCCGCCGCCGCTGCCGCCGCCGCCCTCGCCACCGCCGACGAGGCGCCTCTCTGCATACTTTTCGAGGATGGCTTCGATGGACGAGTCGGCGAAGGAGGCGACCCGCTCGTCGTGCTCAGGCGCCGTGAGCACTTGCGCGCCGTACTTGAGCAGTCGCTCAATCTCGCTCGCCTTTGCTTTGGAGTCGTTCGAAAAGGGGCCGTCGGCGCTCATCTTGGCGCCCTCGGCCGAGGCGCCTGGCGCGCCGCTCGCACCGCCGGCGCCGCCGCCCGCGCCGCCCGCGCCGACGATCGGTTTGGCATCGTAGCCGCCGGTCTTCATCACCGCGTGCTCGAGCCCGAGCTTGTGGTTGGCGGCGGCGAGCATGTGCATCTCGTACGTATCTCGCGTGATGAGCTTGTACACGTTGACCGCGCGCGTCTGCCCGATGCGATGGCAACGCGCCATCGCCTGGATGTCGTTCTGCGGGTTCCAGTCGGGGTCGTAGATGATGACCGTGTCGGCGGCCGTCAGATTGATCCCGACACCGCCCGCACGTGTCGAGAGGAGGAAGAGGAACGACTCCGACTGCGCATCGGGAGGTCATCAGAGGAGCCATCGGGAGGTGATCAAAGGAGCAATCAAAAGGAGCCTACAAAAGGAGCCAGCAAAGGAGCCATCAAAGGAGCCATCAAAAGGGCCATCCGAGAGGCCGTCCGAGAGGGGCCATCCGAGGTCATCACCTGCGGAGTGGAGAAGCGGTCGATAGCTTGCTGACGCGAGACGCCGCGATCGTTGCCGTCGAGCCGCTCGTAGCCATACCCTCGCGCCTCGATGAGCACCTCGAGCAGGTCGAGCACCTGCGACAACAGAGGGTCATCAAGAGGGTCATCAAGAGGGTCATCAGAGGGTCATCAAAAGGCACTCCAATGGGCCATCAGAGTGTCAAGTACTCCGTCGGGCCATCCGAGTGTCAAGTACTCCGTCGGGCAATCAGAGATCACCCACCTTCGTAAACTGCGAGAAGATGAGCACTCGGTGCCCGTCGGCCTTGAGCTTGGGCAGCAGCTTGTCGAGCAGCAGCATCTTGCCACTCGAGTTGACGAGGCGCTCAACATAGCGCGCCTGCTGCTCTTTGCGCATGGCCGTGAGCTGCGCGTGCCAGTAGAGCGGGTCGTTGCGCTCGCGCGCCGTCTTGGGCGCGCGCTCGAGCGAGTGCGCCTCGAGCGCCTGCAGCGCGCCCGCCTCGACCTCCTTGATGAGCCACGGGTGGTTGCAGCAGTGGCGCAACATCATCGAGACGTTGGCCCAGGCGCCGCCTGCAGCGGCCGCGAGGCCCGCGGTGCCACCCGCGCCGCGCACGAGGAGCTGTCGGTTATGCTCAAGCACCGCGCGGTAGCAGACCTTTTGCAGATTGGTAATCTCGACGTGCAGGAGCACCTCCTGCATCGGCTGTAACGTCTCGACGTCCTCCTTCTCGCGCCGAAGCAGGTGCGGCCGAAGCAGCTTGTTCAGCGCACGCACCTGTGGAAGACGGAGGAGGGCGGGGCGGGGGTTGCGCGCGCCGCGGTGAGCACATGCATGCACTCGGGTCGAGAGCGCTGTGAGAAGCGTGCGCGCGCGCACACCTGCTGGACCGTACCGCCGCCCGACGAGAGCGCTCCGAAGCGCTCATCGGAGGCGTGGTGGTCGGGGAACTTGTGTGGCTCAAGGAAGTGGAGTATGGACCAGAGCTCTGACACGTGGTTTTGAGGGGGGTACCGGTGAGGACGAGCTTCCGACGGGTGCGCAGGTCCTTCATCACATCCAGGGAGCGTGAGTGTCGGTTCTTGAGCCGGTGGCCCTCGTCGACGATCAAATGTTCCCATCGGATCTTGAGGAGGGGGTCGGGCTCAGCCACCTGATGGGGGAAAGGAGCGCCCGTGACGGCGCCAGGCGAGGAGAGGTCAGGGGCGATCTCAGAGGCACTCTTCACAGAGGCACTCTTCACAGAGGCACTCTTCACAGAGGCACTTTTCACAGAGGCACTCTCAGGAGCGATCTCAGGAGCGATGGCGTACCACCGTCTCGTACGTTGTGAGCACACAGTGGAAACGGTACTTGTACTCTCGCTTCTTCCCCTCGGGCTTGCTTGGGTCTACTGGTAGCATCTTGGGCGTCGCCAGCTTCCAATCCCACTGCAGGAGCACTCGGCGGCTCTCCGCCGAGCCGTGGTACACGACCGTATAGCAGTCCGTCCATAACGAGAGCTCGCGTTCCCAATGCGGAAGCGTCGAGAGCGGTACGACGATCAGAAAGGGACCCTCGACGTGCTCGAAGCGGCGCAGCGTATGGAGCAGCATGCACGACTGCGCCGTCTTACCCAAGCCCATCTCATCGCCCAAGATGATGTTACGCCCAAGGTACCAATTCAAGCGCATCCAATTGACGCCTTCCAATTGATAAGGGCGCAGCACGCGCCCCGAAGGCACAGGCGGCGACGAGTGCAGTCGCTTCCACCCGCTCACTTCGATCGCCGTCTCGTCCTCGCCCTCCTCGCCGTCGCTCTCCTCCTCCTCCTCGCCCTCCTCGCCGTTGCGCCGGCCGCCACCGCCACCCTTCCCATCCACGTACTCCTCGCCATCCTCGGCCCGACGCTTCTTGGCCGCTGCTTTGTCGGCCGCTGCCTTGTCGGCCGCTGCCTTGCCGGCCGCTGCCTTCTCGGCCGCCGCCTTCTCAGCGGCCGTCGCCGCTGCCAGCTTGGCCTCTTCCTCCTCATCGTCCTCTTCCACGTCGGCAAAAGGGTCGCTCGCCTTGCGCGGCTCGATGGGCATCCCATCCGCCATCGTGGCACCCACCCTCCAACCGGCCGCCACATTGCCCGTCTCATCCACCCCACTCCATCTCCAATTCGGCCGAATGGCGCTCAACGGCTTCCAACTTTGGAGAGCTGAAGGCGGCCGAAAGGCGCTCGCCTTTGCCGCGGGCTTGTCGCTTGCTGTGCCGACGATTGCGGCCTCCACCATCGGCGCCGCTGCGCCCCCCGCCGTTGCCGCACCCGTCCTCTGGCACTCTGCGGCGTCGCTGACGACATCGCTGACGCTGATGACGGTGGCGACGGCAGTGGAGGCGCTGCCCGCCCCTCCGGCGGCGGCGGCGCTCACGACGGTGCTTCACGACTAGGCTCTGTCGATGCGTAAGCTCCGCTGTCGAGGACCATGGCGAGATCATAGCCGAGATCGAGATCACAGTCGAGATCGCCCCCCGAGCCGTACGGCGCCTCCACCGGCAGCGAGACGGCATCGACGGCAGCATTGGCGGCGACCACGGCCGTCGGAGCGACCTGGGCGGCGAGAGCGGGGGCGGAGGTGGCGGCGCCGTCGGCCGTCTCGTCCTCTTCGATGCCCATCTCGGCGCCCAACGGCAGCCGGAGCAGCAGCGGCGGCGGCGCCGCGATGGGCGCGAGTGAGGACTCGCCGTCGCCCGAGATGAACCACATGGTCTCACTCGCGATCAGCGGCTCCGGCTTGAAGACCCTCATGCCCTGGGACAGACGAAACTCAGATTCCCACATCCACTCGTCCTCACCGTCCTCGTCGACAAAGCACTCCGCCGACTCGGGATTCGCCTCCATGCCGTCAAAGTGCACCAGGAGCGAAGGGACGCCGTTCCACCTCTGTCGGCTTGATCAGCAGCCCCGGGTACGCGATGCGCACCTGCGTGTTCACATGACGCCACTCCTCCTTGGCGAGGTCGAGTGTCTCGCGCACGTCGTCGTCGACGTAGAGCACCTCGTACATCATCTGCCTCCTGCCCGGTACGACGCGCAGCACCCGGCACCGATACCACGCGCGATCGATGGGCCAATACACCTCGATGAAGTGGCCGCAGAGCTCGGGGCTTCCCTCCGGCATCGCCGGCATCGCCTCGGCAACGTCCGCTTCCTCGGTGTAAACGACCACAATGCGGCTCCCCGGGAGCTCCGAGCGCGAGATCCCTCGAAGGTAGTGCGCATTCGTCGTCGGCTTGGTCGGCGGTGGGGCCTTGTCGCTCCACGAGCTCATGCGCTGCGTGCCGCCGCCGCCGACGCCGCCGCCGCCCTCTCCCCCACGCGTCTCGTCTTCAGACGCCTCCGCCGCCTCGGCGCTTACGGTCGCCGGCAAGACACCAACGGCCACGGCGGACGGCGGCGGCTCGTCTGCGCCGGCGCTCGAGACGGCGCCTCCGAGCAGCTGTGCATTCACAGCGCTTCCATTCACAGCGCTCCCGAGCAGCTGCCAGATGCGCCTCTGACTGCCCTCGAGGGCAAGCAGCTGCCACTGGCGCCCGTCGCGCCCCTCAGCCGTCTGCCCGATGCTCAGCGACGGCTCGGACGCGTTCAGCGGAGGTTGCAGCAGCTGCTGCTGCTCCATCGCCCGAACCGCGGCTCCACGCAGGTCCGGCAAGACCTCGCCCCGCTTGGCGATCGCGAGCACGCGCCCCGACCAGTACCCGTTTAAGTGCTCGGCACTCACGACCTCGCCCACTTCGGGTCGAAAGTCCTTTTTCGTCTTGGGCGGCAACGGACGCACGCGGTGCACGGGCACCCGTTCCCGGAGCGAGCCCGCGTCGACGTCCTCTTCGTTGGCGAGCAGGTGCTTGTACTCAATGTACACGTGCGTCTCATGCAGCGAGAGCGCGGTCGCGCCGTACCAAGCGCCGTGCAGCTCGTGCAACGGATCGGACGCGGGCCAAACCTCGAGCGTGCGCCCCTTTTGGAGCCAGCCCAGATCGCGATCTCGCTGCAGCTTCGCCGCCTCCACGGCCAGCCGGTTGGACGCCACATTGTACGCGTCGATGGCGGCGGCGGGCGACGCTGTATGAGTATTCCCACGAGCACTCGCAGTAGGGCAGCCCGCCCCACTTGACGAGGTACTCCTTGCCAAAGCCCCCCTCCGTCCGATGGCCTATGATGCGGAGCGTCTGCGTGTAGGTCACGTACTCCCGATCGATGGGCTCCCCGGTGGCGAGCTTGCGAAGGAAGCGCGAGAGGGCGTTCTTGGAGAGCTTGCCATCTGCCTCGATCTCGTCCTCGCGCTGCCATTCGAGCCGGTTGTACGAGTGCCCCCGCAGCTTGACCAGGTACTGGCGCACCTGCACGACACCATCCGAGGGCCACATGAGGGTGATCAAGAAGGGCATATCAAGAAGGGCAGTCAGAGGGCCATCCGAGGTCATTAGAGGTCATTAAAGGTCATTAGAGGTCATTAGAGGTCATTAGAGGTCAGTCAGAGGGCCATCCGAGAGCGATCCGACGGCCATCAGACGACCATCATCAGCATCATCAGCATCATCAGCGCACCTGGCGCATCTCCGTTGGCCGCGCCGGCGCCGTCCGAAGAGCGCCGTGTTGGGCACCACCGGCGCCGCTTTTGGACGCGGTGACGAGCGCGCCGCGCCGGGCGCCGCGCCAGGCGCCAAGCCGAGCGCTCGGTCCGGCGCTGTACGCATCCCCCTCCACCTCCATCTCCCCCGCGGTCTCATCGACGTCCTCGTTGGCGTGGGCGTCGATGAGATCGGGCTCGAACACGCCACCCTCGCCCTCGCCGCCACCCTCGCCGCCTTCCTCGCCGCCACCCTCGCCGCCAACCTCGCCGACTTCCTCGCCCTCGCCGCCTTCCTCGCCGCCATCCTCGCCCTCGCCGCCTTCCTCGCCGAGGCCTGGACCCACCGCAGGCGCCGTATCGAGCGCCATCACGAGCGCCGTATCGAGCGCCATCTCGAACGTGTCGGGCGGGTAAGGGAACCAGCGCTGACCGTTGGCCACAGGCGCCTCGACTCGCGGAGGTGCGATCTGCGCATGATAGGACGCCGCATCCTCGACACTCTCAATGAGCTGGACTGCCTCCGCTACAGCCGCCCGAGTGCGCATGAGCACGCCAAACTCGTGGGGTAACTTGGCAGCGAGGACGGCGAGCGTCGTCTTGGTGTGGTGGACCGCGCTCTTACTCAGCTGCAGCCGGGGCCAGCCGCCCCACTGCTCGCAGCTTGGCAAGGCGGCGAGCATGCTCTCGTCGAGAGGCGGCACGTTGAACAGGGGCGGTGTGCTCAGGTGCGTCGTCACCTGCATGAGCTCGGCGCTGTCCTGGGCGCCTACGCTTTCTGTGCCCTCGGCGGAGGGCGGCACGTAACGGACGATCTCGTCGGAGATTGGATCTCCCGTCTCCGCATCCACCTCGATCTCGACGTCGCGCACGTCGAGCACCTGCAATCAGTGGCCATGCGAAAGCTCATCAGTGGCCATGCACGACCTCATCCGAGGGCACACGGCGAGGTACCGCCCATGTGTGAATGTGAATGTGAATGTGAATGTGAATGAGGCACCGCCCACCTTTTCGATCGTGTTCGCCTTGCCGCCCTCCATCGCATCCGGCAGCTCAAACTCCATCAGCATGTTGCCGTACCGCTTCGAGCCCCCCAACGCGGGAGATGGCCGACGTACCCAACCCCTGCATGTACTTGTAGAAGACGAGCGCCGCCTCGAGCTTCGACTTGAACTTGCCGAGATGAATCTGATGAGCGACGCAAGCAGCATCCATCAGAGGCCATCCCGTGTGCGCGTGGCACTAAGCGAGCGTGCCACTAAGCGAGCGTGCCACTAAGAGAGGCACTGCGCGTGGCACTCACCTTCTTGCCGTCCTTATTGGGCACGACCTCATTCACATTCACATTCACATTCACATTCACACTCACCTTCTTGCCGTCCTTATTGGGCACGACCTCGTAGCTCATCACCCCGAGCCCTTGGACGAGCGTGCCGCTGACGCACCGGTAGCCCGTGCTCGTTTTGGACGAGGTGAGGAGCTCAATGCCCTCGGCCTGATGAGCGAAGCAATCGGGTGTGGATGAGCGAAGCCATCAGGGGCCGCTGATGAGTGGAGCCATCAGGGTTGTCTCACCTCGATCTCGGCGCGCGCGGCATCCTCGGCGAGCTGCGCTTGGCATTTGTATGCGCGCTTCTCGTCCTCGCGGGTGAGAGGCGGGGCTTCGGCTCCCTGGCCGCACCCCTCGGGAAGCAGCCGCACGCTCTCGTCCGGCAAGCTAAGCTCCTCGGTCTCGCCATCGTCGTACGAGGCGGTGAACTTGGCGCCTTCCTTGCGCGCGGCGCGTGCGGGCGGCGCGTACCTGTGAAGACGGAGGGTGTGAAAGACGGAGGGTGTAAGACGGAGGGGAGAGCGCGAGGCGCCGTGGTGAGCACATGCATGCACGCGGCCGTGGACTTGGCGCCTTCGTGGCGGGCGGCGCGCGGGGGCGGCGCACGAGATGAGAGTCCCATCCATCCACTCGCCACTGCCTGGGAAAAAGGCGCGAATGCGACGACCGACGATCGTCTCGTCCCACACGATGCTCAGCTCCTTGCCTTTTCTCTTCCCGCCGACCGCACCCGCCGCGCTGCCACCGCCGCCGCCGCCGTCCCCGCCCGCGCGGCTGCCGCCAGTGGAGCGTATGCCAGCTGCTCGGCTGTGGTCCATCAGCCGCCCGTCCGCATCGAGAGCGAGGTCGAGTAACCGACGGTACTCATGCGCGGCGGCGAGGACGGTGTTGTACGGCCCGCTCGTCTTTTCACGCCCGTCGACGTACACGGCGAGCTCGTACCCGCTCGCGCTCGTCGGGGTGCGCAAGGCCGCCGAGGGGCGTACCCCACGATACCCAGTCGCCGTCAGCGAAGAACGGTACAGAAGTAACGGCCGAGCCGGCACGGACGAAGATGGCGCCGACGAGGGCTCTGCCACTGGCGCGAGTGGCTCGGCGGTGACGGCCTGCGCGGGCGGCGCGTCCGCTGCAGCCTCCTGCCCCTCCACCTCCATGGCCGCTGCACTCGAGCCCTCAGCGGCTGCTTCGGCGGCTGCCTCCGCGCTCGCTGTGCCGGCAACGGCCGCAGTGCCGCCGGCCGGAACGGCATCCAAATTAGGATCGGCATCCGCATTCGTTCCGACGACCGCTTCCGGTGGAGGCTCTGTGGCCAGGAAGCTGACTGCCTCGGTGCCCAGCTCGGTGTCGCCCTCCGCGGCCAGCACGACGCGGTAGTCAGGCAGCCCGCGCTCGAGCTGCGAGCCATCCGCAAGGAGCAGCCGGTAGGCACGCTGGCCGCCGAGGAAGGCCATGACGAAGGCATCCATCCACTCGCCGTCGGCCACGAGGCAGCGGGCCCGCTGGCCAACGAGCTGGCCGTCCCACTCAACCAGAGGCAAATCGGCGACGTCGATGCGCATCGGCTTGGCATTCCGGCTCGTGCCGCCGCCACGGCCGGCGCTGGGCGCGATCGTCACGATCGCCTCCGGATTGCGGAGCAGCACCGCCTCCTGCGCAGTGCGATTGAGGTACACGCGCATCCGCTGCGGCAACTTCGGCTGCTCCATCGAAGAGGATTCGTGTGAGTTGGCGCCGTGTTCGCTCCTGGTTCGCTCGCGGCTTCGCGCGAGGTGTCGCCGCCGGCGAGAAGAACATTTTCGCTGTGAATATCTCTCACCCCATGGCTTGTCGCCCTTGTTTTCCCCTCAAGTTGCTTCTGAAAGAGAGTGCTTCCATGAGAGAGAGCTGCGAGCTCCTTGCGCTAAAAGAGCAAGTTTGAGTACATGTACATACTCCTCTTCAATCTAAAAGAAAAAAAAAGAGACGCAGCCGACACCCAGTGCGCCCAGCAGAAGTGGGCGACCGTCGCCGCCGCCGGCCACTCGTGTCAATCGCTCGTGCGCCACCGCCGCGGCGCTCCCTCATCTGATGGAGATGGCAATCAGATGGCTTTGCCAATCTCCATCTTCTTCTTGAGCGCATTGGTCGTGTGGAAGATGCCGCCGTCGATGAGGCCGGTGACCGTGAAGACGCCGCCGATGATCGCGCAAATGGACGTCAGGAACGCTGCGAGAGACTGACGAACCTCCGTGACCGTGACCTGCATCGGCGAGATGTCGTACGCAAACACCGCCGACGGCAGCGACTCCCCGTCCTGGTAGTGGTTGTTGTTGACCGTGTACTGGTAGGTCTCGAGCGTCCTCGCGGCACTCACCTCATACGTGGTGTGCACCACCTTGAGATAGTGCTCGAGGGTCGTGTTGTGACCAATCGAATGGTGCTCGGTGCCCGCGAGGCCGTTGTACCCGAGCTCGACCTCGCGAGGAAGCAGACGCAGCTGCGTGGGCGTGAGCGCCTTCCCAAATGTCATGGACGAGACCGTGTGCGACATGTTCAGCTTGTGCGGCTGGAACGAGTGCGACTTTGAGTGCGCCGAGAGATGGAAGTTGCCAGGGACGCGATTGACCAAGACGACCCCCCGTACCAAGCATCCCTCCCCTGGGCCAGCTGACACTTCCGACTGCTCCTCAGCGAGCGACTCGGTCTCGTCGGCGTCGTGCACGTTGTTTTCGACGAAGCCCTCGAGCGCCTGGTGCGTCCGGTCCCCCACGTAACTCTCGTGCGAGTGCGGATTGTGCCGCCGGTACACCCGTACTGTGGGGAACGCATGCACGTGCTGCTTCTGGCACAGGTCCTGGCCGCCCCCCGTGCAGTCCGCCTTTCCCATGAGCACGTCCCCCGCGTACTCCTTGCGCACCACGTTGCCGTACGCCTCCTCCCACACGGGCTGTAGCCGGCGCGACCACGGGCACCACGGAGCATAAAAGTTGACCATCACCAGCCGCTTCTCCTTGACGCTCTCGAGGAAGGTTCGCATGTCGAGGTCGGGCGAGAACTTGGCCGCGTCCTTGTGCTCGGCGGGCACGAGCGCGGTCGAGTGCGCGATCTCGCGCTGCACCGTGGGCGCGTGTCCCACCACCGCGCCCTCTGCATCCACGCGCGTCTTCAGGATGTTGGCCGACACGTTCTGCAGGTGTGTGCCCATGACGTCGACAATGTCGAGCGACACGAAGCGGCACGGCAGGTGGTGGAGCGTCACATTAAAGTTGAGCTGCAGCTTCTTCTCGTCGGACGAGTCGAGCACGATCGAGGTGCTCTGCGTCACGGTCAGGTACGCCGAGAAGTTGGTGAAGAATAGGTACGCCATCACGAGCGTCGAGAGCAGCGAGATGGCGCCGCCGGAGATCGTCGCCTCGGTGAGGTCGATGGGCACCTTGCGGTAAAAGTGCACCGACTTGAGCCAGTCCATGAGGCTGGCAGAGGCGGCACACACGTTGCCGCCGCCTGGGCGCCTGCGTCGCGGTCAGGAACCTTTTTAGTGCTCACCCTCGGCCGTGACGTGGCCGCCACAAGGGGTATGAATATCAGTTTAGTCAGTGACTCAAGAAAGTATGTTGACTTTTTATCAGCCGTGGAGAAGACCAGCAAGTCGGCTTACTATCGTCGATGCGAAAACGAAGTGACTTATCACCGTAAGAGCAGCGCAATCTATGTCTTAAAACGGAGATTTACAACGGAGAATTAAATCCATTTATGCACGCCGCCTCCGCGCAGCGGGTCTCTTCAGTTCCTATTCCGCGCGCGAACCGCCGGTCGCATCACGCCCAGCTCATCCCATTATGAAGACCCGCAAGCTCTCGAAGCGCTCATGGTGGAGGGCCGCGTTTGAACTGATCGTGACCGGTGAGTGGCTGAATGCGCATGTGCGTTACGACGACTACCCCAATCCTGACGTTGACGACCTCCTTATCTTCAAGGAGAGCATGACAAACATCGGCTTGCTCGCGGCGCTTATGTTCACGGTGATCTGCGAAATGCTCTTCAATTACGCCAGCGCGGCTACGGCGCTATCCGTTGTCGTGTCGCTATGCATCCTGGCGGTGATGCTTCTGTACTTCATCTCCTGCACTTGGTCCGTCTTCAATCTCCTCTGTACAACACAGTACGACACTCGAAGCGAGGGTAAGGCGCTACTCCGACGGATGGGATATCGATGCGGGATGCCGGCAAGGCTGTGGGTGTACGCAAGCATCATGCTGGCGGTGACCGCGGTGCCGTGGGTGTATGAGATCGGGTGATTGTCTCTGATGGTCTCTGATTGTCTGAGCCTGAGTGTGAGTCTCTGATTGTCATTTAGTGTGTCTGAGTGGCTCGGAGTGCCTCCCCGCACGGAGTGCCTCCCTGATGGCCTCTGGTGGCACCTAAGACCTGATTTGCTTCCCTCATCAGGTGGGATGGCAACCGCGAAATCTCGGATACGACTACCGAGGGTTCTGAGCTGCTTCCATGGATCTGGGTCGCCGGTGCGTGGGTTGAGGTCGCCATGACAGCAAGCCTTCTCATCTTTCAGGTCGCGCGGAACATCCAGTTCGTGTACGAATGCAAGCTGGACGCCAAGTTGCGCAACGCGAGCCTGATGAGCGTAGGCAAGGCCGGGGAGAAACGCGCCCTCGCCGAGTACACGACACGCTTCGAGATCGTCGTAGGCGCTGATCAGATGATAGCGGACCTCCAAGCCTTCATCCAGCATGTAGGTGCCGAGCACGTTGACTTGGACCGGCTGATGCGCTACCTCTTCCACAGGCACCGGCCCAGGGCACTCGAAGGCGCACTCGAAGACGCAGAGCAGAAGCTCGACGTGCGCTTCGCACCCAACACGCGCGCGCGCGCCGAGCGATTCCTGGATCAGGTGCTCGAGGCACGGCTGAATCACGAGCTTGCAGCGCACAAGCAGGCGCTCATGGCTCTTGGTAGCTCTTGGCAGCCGCCAGTCACTGACAGATTGACAGTCGAGGACGACAATGCTTCTTAGCCGAGGCAAGCTAAGAGCAAGCTAAGAGCAAGCTAAGAGCAAGCGCGCGTCGGCGGCCCTGGAGCCTGAGAGCGCAGTTACCTTCGATTGCGGCCGATGGAGAGAGATTTGTAACTGAACACTTGGTTGATGGAGAGGCTCGATATGCCGTGGGAAGTTAGTGGGAAGAGTTACACGCGGGTCTCTACCCGGCCATTCGCCATAGAGACGGCTTAGTGGCGGCCGACAGCAAAGGTGCACAGTACATGTACAAACACTTCTGAAATGTGAAAAACACTACCAGACACCACATGAGTACATATTGGCTATCTTGAAAGTAACGGTCTTGTCCACTCAAGGGTTCCGGCGGCCGCGTAGTCATGGGCGTCGAGTCGTGAGATGAGATCTCTCCATGGATCTCTCCCAGGCCTCCATCTCCTCCTCACTAGGAGGTGGGCGGTCCCCCATCAGGCGGACACTGGCGTTCGTCCGGGGAGCCCCACGGGATCCCGGGGAGCGCGCCGACGGGGAACCCCCGCGCCGAAGAGCACGCACTCAGATACGACGCAACCGTCGATGGGGACGACGGCATGGGCAGCACCGCGGGCGCAGCAGGTAGCATGGGGGACAGCGGGACCGGCTTCGTGACTTGCACCCAATCAGTCTTGTGCATCCAGCGGCTCGGGTCCTGCCAGTCATCGCAGAAGACCGCCAGGTCCTCGAGCGCGACACCCTTCACTTCGACGAGAGGCTGGACGACGCCTCGAGCGGACACGGACTCGCCCCCCATCTGAAGCAACGTCGAGAACGCATCGCTCTCTTTCTCGAAGATGCGAAGATCGACCGTCGGCGCAGAGCCCTCGGCCTCGAAGGCGGTCACCACGATGTACAATGGACAGCGCTTCAAACTGTGTGTGGGGTGGCCCAAGTTCTCCAGGAAGACCTTGGCGGTTGAAGTCCGCATCTGGCCGATGACGCCGGCGCGCACAGGGACCTTGGGCTCGGGATGGAGTGGCGCGCTTCGAGAGCGAGGGGAAGGCTTTCGGCTCTGGGGCTTCTGGCGTGCCGTCTCTTGGTACTTGCTATCCACGTGAGTGTAGAAGAAGCTGACGAGCTCGTCCGCCGTCGCACCGAGGGAGACGCTGTTGATGGCATCGAGGGTGACGCCCCAGCGCTTGAGTGCCCGCTCGACGGTGCTCTTCACAAGCGTTCGAGAGGTCTTGAGCTGGGGTCGCCGGAACTCATTCTCTTCGATCGCATCCCATTCGATCACCCGATCGAGGCACTCGTACCACGCCTGCTCTGAGCTCGCTCGCTCACTCAGTGCATCGGAGAGGGGTTGCGCCTCGGCAAGTGCCTTCTGAATCTCGAGCAGTGCTTGCTTCCTCGCCCTCTTCAACTCATCTTCGGCCTGATGCTTCTGGTACTTCTCCTCCGCCTCCTTGACTGCCCTCGCCTTCGGGCCGACGGCCTTCGGGCCCACGGCCTTGCGGACTCGGGACTCTGCGGACTCGGGCGGCTTGCTCGGTGAGTTGCTCGGCGATTGGAGATTGCTCGATGAGTTGCTCGGCGATTGGGGCTTGCGCGCTGGCGTAGGCTCCAGCTTCGGAGGCTTCGCCATCTTCTCCCACAGCTCGGCGAACTCGCGCACGTCGACGCCGAGAGGTCGACTGAACTGGTCGAGAGGCTTGAGGACGCCCTCCGCTCGCTCGTTGTCCACGTCGACGTCGAGCAAGATCAGGGCGGATTTCAGCTCTGCGATCGACACGGAGCCGCTGCCGAACCTGCATGCAATGAGGGAGGCAATCAGTGGCGATCAGTGGCGATCAGTGGCGATCAGTGGCAATCAGTTCGGAGCTGCTGCCGAACCTGTCAAACTTGTCAAGGATCTTGTGCACGCGAGGTGGAATGGGCTTCGACACCTCCTCCTCCTCCTCCTCCAGCGTCGCGTACGACCGCACGTCCCATCGATAAGGGCCCGATGATAGTTCTCGGTAAGAACCATCCCCTCCCTTGTCCATTTGATTCAGTCCGTACTTGCGCACCACCTGCTCCGCCGCAAGTCGATCATCATGAAGGGGTGACTTCCGGAGGCACGACTTGGAACCATGAAGGGGTGACTTGGAGCAGGCGAGCCCAATGAGCATCAAGATGGACCCCACGAAGATGGAGCCAAACAAGACGACCGCCCATGGCTCCATGGGCTCTTGGGGTGGTGGGGGTGGTGGGGAGGGTGCTGGCGGTGGGGGCTTTGGTGAGGGATGCGGTGGTTGGGGAGGCAGTGGGGGATTCGATGAGGGACACGTTGGTGGGGGATTCGATGAGGGACACGGCGGTGGGGGGGTCGATGAGGGACACGGCGATGAGGGAGGCGGTGATGATGGCCTTACGAAGGCTCGCTGGTTGAGGAGAAGGGGGTGCGGTGGTGGTCGCGGGGATGGCGGAGGAAGAGATGGCGGCGACGGTGGCGCGGGAGGAGCTGGCGGTGGCAGTGGCGGCGGCGGCATACGCAGCACATTAGCGAGGCCACGGCCAAAGTCAATGGCGAGCACGCTGACAAACAGACACAAGAAGGCAAGGCCGCCCATTCGAAGGCGCCGGGCCACTCTTGCCTCGGACACTGTTGCCTCCACCGACTTGCGCGCCGAGTGGCCGCGATGCGCTGCCTGCAGCTTGCCTGCAGCCTGCTCCTTCTTGCTCGCCGCCGCCGCGGTCGCAGCAGCGATGGCCTCCTCCGCGGCGATCTTTCGCGCGAGACTGACCACCTTATGGGAGCGCTGGCTGTACCTGGCGCTATTGGCGCGGGCTCTGACTTGCCAAGCTTTGAGACCCTCCTGAATCGGCTCCATATGATCAAGCCGCCTCTCGAGCTTCTTCATGTCTGCATCATCCAACGCACTCAACGCATCACGTTGAATGCGTTTGAGGAGTATCTTGGTCGCCTCTGGCGATGCAGGCGCATCCGGCTCTGCAGCGACGATCTTCTTCTGCGGAGTACTCGTCTTCTGCGGAGACGGAGTATCCGGGGAGCGGCTGAAAAACGACGTCCCGCGCCTAAGTCTCCGATAGGCCACAGCACCATGCTGCTCGGCATCCAGGACCTCCATCGACGAGGTGCCTTCCCGCGATGCGTTCGTCGTCGGCGGCCGCGCTCGCGCGAACGACGATGCACACGCGTTTGGAGCGAAAAGACTTTTAAAGTCTTCAACCAAATTTGGAACTAAACTTCCAGATAGCCTTCTTGGCAGCATTCTGCGCCTACATTCACAGCCATTGGAAAAGGTACATGTATGAAATCTTCCACGAGATTCCGAGTACATGTATTTTCACGTGCCAATTCACGCCAGCTCACATGCCGACGCCTCGCGCCGTCTCCTTTGACTTTGACAACACGCTGCTGCTGAGCGAGCACACGAAATTCCAGACGATGCGTGAGGTGGTCGCACCCTACGAGGGCGGCCTCGCGGTGCTCGAGACCGTGCCGCACGACTCGCGAACAGCGCCGGCCGGCGTGAAAGTCACTCGCTACAGCATCTTTGAAGGCGTGGCGCGCGGTCTCATCGAGCGCGGATCGGCGCCGTCCGAGGAGACGGACGCCGTGACCTTTGGCGCCAAGATGTGCGACACCTTCTCGACGGTGCTCCAGGGGCGGCTGCTCACGGCCCAGGAGGTGCCGGGCGCGACCGCGCTGCTCGCACACCTCACCGCGCACGGGGTTCCGTGCTACGTGAACACGGCGACGCCGCAGGAGCCCATCGACGAGCTCATCGACGCACTCGGCTGGCGCCCACGCTTCCGTAAGGTGCTCGGCGCGCCGGGCACCAAGGTGGAGAACCTGATGGCCGTCTCCACCGCCGAGGGCCTCGTCGCTCCCGCGGAGCTTGTGCATGTGGGCGACGGCGACAATGACTGCAAGGCGGCACGCGACTTTGGATGCCCGTTTATCGGCATCGCGCTCGACGCTGCGCTTGGCGGCAGCGGCGCACCGGGCGGTGGCTTCAGCGCGCCGTGCCACGTCGTTGCGAGCGACCTCAGTGCGGCGACCGCTCCACTGTGTACGTTGCTCGGCATCCCTCTGCCGGCTGCCGCAGCGCCCGCGCCGGCGGCCGCTGCGCCCGCGCCAGCCACGCCCGTTGCACTGCGCTCGTGCGCACGCTGCGTCGACTGCGGCTTCGTCCTCTCGGAGAGCAGCGCACAGTGGCCGACGTGCAAGCCTCTCGCGCGAGAGGTGCGACAGTGGCGCCCGCGACGGCGCCCCTCCACCCGACGAGTGCTACTGAGTGCTACTGAGTGCCGATGGGTGCTACTGAGTGCCAACGAGAGCCAACGAGTGCTACTGAGTGCCTCTTTCGTCAGGTGCACAAGTCGCCCGCGACGACGTCCCACCGCATGCAAGTGCTCACCACGGCGCGACCACGCCCCTCTCCCCACAGGTGCACAAGTCGCCCGCGACGACGTCCCACCCCTTCTGTCGCTCGAAGCAGTCGTTTACACTCAACGGGGGCTCGGGCACGCACATTGACGCGCCCGCCCACTTTGTGGCCGGTGGCCGGACCGTGGACGGACTCGGCACGGAGGAGCTAGCTGCACGTCCACTCGCCGTCATCAGCGTGCCGCTGGCAGTTGTGGCGGCCGCGGCCGCGGGCGAGGATGTGTGCGTCGGGCTTGAGGTGATTCTCGCGGACGAGGCGTTGCACGGGCAGGTGCCGTACGGCGCGTTTGTGTGCATACGCACCGGCTGGGCCGCTGACCGGTACGCCGACGCCAGCCGATACTTGAATGCGCCCGATACGGCGCGCATCGACCCAAGCATCGGCCTGCCTCGCATGGCATACCCGGGCGTGAGTGAGGCGGCCGCGAGCTTTTTAATTTCGGCGCGCGGCGCCGTCGGCCTCGGTGTCGACACGCTCTCGCCCGACGGCGGCGACGGCGCCGCGCGTGGCTTCCCCGTGCACCACGTCGTCCTGGGCGCCGACCGTTACATTGTCGAGAACCTCAATCTCGGCCCCGAGCTGCCGCCGCGTGGCGCCCTCGTCTTCGTCGCGCCGCTCAACGTTGCTGGCGCGCCCGAGGCGCCCGCGCGCGTGTGGGCGATGCTGCCGTGAACACAAGAACGGGGAAGGCAGAGTGTATTCAGAGCGGGGTGGTTTCGAGACATCAAAGGCGAGCTAAAGACAAGCGCTTTCAGTGGAAAGGCGAGCGTACAAAAGGAATACAAAAGGCAAGCGATCTCTTCGCACAAAAACCGAGCGGACTGCCCGTCCTCCATCAATCCAATGCCTGAACTGCGGTCTTCCCTCATGGATCTTGTGTGTTTACCCTGTGGGGCTAAGATTGTCAAGAAGGCCGAGCTCGAAGATGACTGGGGTGGGCTGATGAAGAAGAAGTCAAAATCCAAGGGCGGGGCCGGTCCTACCCCTGCGGCGCCCAAGTCCGTCACGCTCAAGCACTCGCCGATGGACATGACCCTTATACGGCTGCATTGGCGGCGAGAAGCTGCCCGAAAGCTCACCATCGCCGCCGCCGCCGCTTCCGCCGCCGCCTCCGCCTCCGCCTCCGCGGGGGCCACTGCTGGGTATGGCGGTCTTCTCGATGCGCGCCGCCGCCGCGCCGCCGCCGCCGCCGCCGCCGCTGCCGCCGAACATGCCGCCCAGCATATTCGGTGCTGTGTTGGCTTCTGGGCTTCCGTCGCCGACTACGAGGCGATGCCGCCGCTCGATCCGCTGGCCTTGTGTGTGGCGCAAGCGCCCGTGTACTCGGAGACCTCCGACGCAACCATTCAGATGCCCTCCGACGCGGCGGGGTGGGCTGTCGCTGAGATGAAGCGTCTGCTCACCTCACGTCGCATGAGGGAGAGGGACGCCGTGCAGGCCGCTTGCCGCCGTGCGTCTGCAATGAAGATGGCTGCCGGCGCTCTCGCCTCCCTTGCATCCTCCTCGGATGGCATGCCCGCAAGCCTTGTCAAGTACGTCGCCGAGTTGACCACCACCGATGTGCCAATCGACAGTGGTATCATCTCCCGCTGCCGCAAGTGGCTTGCGACGAACAAAGATGAGATGATGAAGTGCAAGACGCCGCTCGCAATGATTGCAAGCGCCGCGCCCATTGTGGACGCATCGATCAACAACAAGGCAAAGGCCCTTGACCCGACGCTCACGGATGCATGCCACGCCGCCCTTCAGCTGATGAAGGTTGCGAAGGCGACAGCGGTTGCCGCGAGGAAAGAGGCGGCGGCGGTTGCGGGGGCTCGGGCGAAGGCTCGGGCGGCTGCTTGGGCGGCTGGGGTGGCGGCGGAGGCTCGGGCGGAGGCTTGGGCGGCGGCTTGGGCGGAGGGGGTGTTCTGCGAGGCGCTCGAGCCGAGGAAGGCGGCCGTGGCTCGGGGACGCGTCCGTGAGAGCCGGAGGAGGTTTCGTGCGGCTGCGCGGGGCGCCGGGTGGGAGTCCACCAAAGAACATGGTCGAAACCGGGTGGCGGCACGCTGCGCGCCCAGCCGCCCACGTGCCGAGGGTCTCTGGTACGTAAATGAATGGCGAGGTCGTTTGAGGCGATGGGGGAGGTGGGAGCGGAGGTGATGTTGGCAGGGTGCAACAGGTCGAAATCCATGAATTCTTTTTTAAGTCCCCCCTCAGCCCCCTTATTCTAGACGAGACGTGAGTGCGCGCTCCACAGACCACACGCTTCACCAACACCGTAGCATACCCTCATACTCATTAGTAGACGGTGCCACCGCAAGGCATTCACGAATCTTACTATTACAGTCAGTCGAGGAGTCGAGTTCGAGGCGGACAGCCTGGAGCCAGCACACACTCCCGCATCCGCCTCGAAGCTGCGATGGCCACTCGACCGGCGAGGTTCAACGGCGCTTGCCCACTGCGGGCCAGTTCTCATATGAGCCGGAATTAACAGCCAATTCACACTGCGTCGACATCTGTGACCAACCACACATGAAGCGCAAGCCGCCTCACACCTACACGCCATCTGCCGGCGCCATGTCCTTGTGGACCATGGGCGCGGGCGCCGCCGCCCTGCTGGCGCTGCTCGCAGTGCTCTATCAGCAGCTGCTCCGCCCGGGGTCCGTTGCCGTGGAGCGCGCCGTCACGCCGAGCAGCCTTGCAGAATCTCCGGCGTCGGCGGCACCGCGCGCCGCGTCGGCCGCGGTGACGCTGCTTGGCCACAGCTCCGCGCTGCAGCACTTTACCACCGAGCACAACGCGTCGCTGCGCTGGGGCACCTACCGGCCCGGAGTCTATTTTGGGCTGCGCTCGCTCACCGCGCCGACCGCTCTGACGGCAGGGCTGATGTGGGCAGCGGACGGGCTGCCGCTGCGCCACCAGTGCGAGCAGGACGGCCTCGAGCGTTACGGCTTCATGGCGCACGACGGGCGCGGCTACGGCGCGCAGCCCATAGTCGACGAGGCTCACGGCGTCGAGCTGCACACGAGCTTTGTCGCGACGAGCACCAGCGGCTGGGCGGTGCGCCTCGAGGCCACGGTCGCGAGCGGACGCGCGAGCAAAGCGACGCCGCCCTCGCGGCCGCTCTCGCTCTACTTTTACGCCGCGGTTGACGCCGAGCTTGCGCCCGCCGGCGCCGCCGACGGCGGTGGCAGCCTGGAGAGGCGCCCACCCTCCTTCTTCCAACCGGAGGGTGCGGCAAGGCTGCACGGTACCATTGACGACGTTGGGACGTTCACCCTGTTCGCGGAGGCGACGCTCGGCGCGTCGCCGACGGCGGACGGCACATCGTCCAAGCGCACTGCGGTGCCGGTGCACGCCTGGGCATCTCCACAGCGGTCTTCACAGTCGTCTTCTCCGCAGTCTTCACAGAATCCCGGCGCATCCCATCTAAACGTGGCCGATCTGGTGGCTCAGCAGCTCGAGGCGCGGCGGCAGGCGGCGGCGTCGGCGGCGGCGGCGGCAAGCCGCAAGACGGCGGCCAATCGCGATGGTGGTGGCGGCGGTGCGAATGTCAAGGAGCTCTCGGACGCTGTCGGTACCGGCTTGGACGACGCCGCCGATGGCCGCTCTCGCCTCGTCGTGTTCCATGTGCGTGCGGCGCCGCCCTTCACAATGGAGCTGTTACTGGTGCCTGCGGCGTGCGCCGAGGGCAAGGAAGGGGCGGCGGAGGGCGACGCGTGCGCCGCCTCGCATGCAGCTTACAGCGGCAGTGCGCTCACGTCGCGCCTTGCGGCCAAGCAAGCGGCCTTCGACGAGCGGCTGCTCACTCAACTTGGACTCGGCTCTGACCCAAATAAGGCAACCGACGGCGCAGCCTCAACGGCAGCCGGCGTTGAGGCGGAGGCCGTGGCGGCACCGACGCTGCGGGGCGCGCCCCTCGGGGCGCGCGAGCTCCGGTTCGCGGCACATGCCCTCTCCGCGCTCCTCGGGTCGATCGGATTCTTTTATGGCTCCTCGACGATCGCGCCGCCCACGCCGCTTCGTGGACCGCACACGCTCGCGCCCGCGCGCACGCCGCCGGCCGCTCTGCTGACGGTGGTGCCGTCGCGCCCCTTTTTCCCGCGCGGCTTCCTGTGGGATGAGGGGTTTCATCAGCTCGTCGTGGGCGCTTGGGACGCGCCGCTCGCCGACCACATCCTCGCGAGCTGGCTGGGCTTGATGCATGCCGACGGATGGATTCCACGCGAGCAGATCTTGGGCGCCGAGGCGGAGGCACGCGTGCCTCCGCAGTTCCTCGCGCAGCATCGGCAGCATGCGAACCCGCCCGCGCTCCTCCTCCGCTTGCACTCCCTCCTTAGCTCACTCGAGGCCGACGACGAACCGCCGCCGCCGCAGCAGCACTCGCAGCACCCGCAGCAGCAGCACTCGCAGCACCCGCAGCAGCCGCGGCGAGGGCGTCGGCTGGGACACACACAGTCGAGGAGGGAGCAAGCCGCACGCACGCTCACCGTGCTCAGCGAGCTCTGGCCGCGGCTGGTCAAGTGGCACGCGTGGTTCCTACGCACGCAGGCGGGCGAGGTCGACGGCTCCTTTCGGTGGCGAGGGCGCGATGCCAACGACCGGCGGCTGAACGCGATGACACTCTCGTCGGGTCTCGATGACTACCCGCGTGCCTCGACCGTGTCGAACATTGAGCGGCACGTCGACCTTCACAGCTGGGTCGCCTTCTTCACACGTCTGCTCGCCCGCCTCGGCGCTCGGCTAGGCAAGAGTGACGAGGCCGGCGCGTACGAGGCGCAATTCGAGGCGCAGCTCGAGGCACTCAGCGCGCTGCACTGGGACCGATCGAGGAAGGCGTACCTCGATTGGGGCGAGCATGCGAACGACGGCGACTTCCGACCGTTCTTTGTGGTCAAGTGTGCGACGCGCGATGGGCAGGAGCAGGTACGTACTAGAGAGCCCCCCTGATCGCCCCATGGTCGCCTTCCTGATCGCCTCACCGATCGCATGTGATGATCTCTGATGGCTTCACCGATGCATCCCTTCATTGCATGCAGGTGGAGCATGACGTGGCCAACCCCAACCAGCCCGAGTGCCCATCCACCCACCCGCGCTTCCTCTTCCACCTCGGCGGCAACGGGCCGGCGGGGCTCATGACGCGCGAGCACTTTGTGCCGCGCACGCCTCCGAAGCCGCAGTTCGTCGCGCGGCTCGGCTACGTGTCACTCTTCCCACTCCTCCTGCGGCTGCTGCCGCCGGACGCTCCGCAGCTGCCCTCACTCCTCCACCTCCTCCGAGATCCAGCTTCCCTCTGGAGTCCGCACGGCCTGCGCTCACTCTCACGCGAAGATGCGTGGTACGGGCGCGAGAACGCGCCCGGGGACGCGCCGTACTGGCGCGGCCCGATCTGGGTCAACCTCAACTATCTCGCGCTCGCGGGGCTGCACCATTATGGCGCAACGCCCGGCCCGAGCCAAGAGCGCGCGGCTCAGCTCTACACGGAGCTGCGTGACAACCTCGTCGGCACGATGATCGCCGAATGGGAGCGTACCGGCTATTTGTGGGAGCAGTACGATCCGGAGACGGGGCGCGGCCAGCGCACGCACCCGTTCAACGGCTGGTCCTCGCTCGCGCTCCTCGCGCTCGCCGAGATCTACTGAGATCGGTGCGTGGAGATCGACTGAGATCTACCGGGGCGAGAAGGGGGTGGGGGGGCTCGGGAGCGTCCCCGTGTGGAACCTGGGCTGAGGCCCGAGAGTCGTTGCGCGGCAAATTCCAATAAACACGGTTTGTTCGGCACACTCGAGGTTGCGTCAAAAATCTGCGCGCGCGCGCGCGTGGCCCACCTTCAAAAGATGGGGTCGTGACTGGCCCCTAACACTTGTCCTGAGAGCCCACACAGTTACGAATTAAAAGTGGTTAACCACCCCACGGAAGAGAAAGTGACTTCGGAAGTCGGCGCACTAACGCGACTCTTCGGAGCCGCTTGACTTTTTACACACAATAACACTTCGGTGAGTCATGTCTGGCTAAGTATGTGAACACTTCTGCTTCCGCGGGCTGTGCGAAGACCAGAGCTACTGCTGCCCCCGCCGATTCCGTATGTGCCGTCGGACCTCTCCAACATGTACAAGGAATTAGAAAGCTTTTGACCTCCGATGACCTCCGTTCACCGAGCCCGTCAAGCGAAGACGAGCAAGACGGAGCCGATGATGACGATCAAGCTGACGTACTTCAACATCCAGGGAGTGGCAGAGAAGGTTCGGCTTGCCCTCGTGCTGGCTGGCATCCCCTTTGAAGACGTCCGAGTGTCGAACGCCGAGTGGGGCGCCATGAAGCTCTCTACGCCGTATGGCCAGCTGCCGCTGATGGAGATTGACGGTGGTAAGCCAATCGCTCAGAGCGAGGCGATGCTGCGGTACGTGGGATCTCTGGCGACGGCGAAGGGCATCCCGCTCTACCCGACCTCGGATCCCGATCGTCTTCTCGCCATCGAGGAAGCTTGCGGCCTCATCGGCGACCTTCAGCGCGAGTGGCGAGTGCCCGTAGGCATTGGCTTCCAGGACCCGACACTGTACGGCTACCCGCCGGACTTTCGGGGGACGGAGGCGCACAGCGCGGTGGTCAAGGCCGTGCGCGCCAAGTTCTGCACCGAGGAGCTCCCCAAGTATATGGGCTTTCTCTCCAAGCGCCTCTCGGCCAGCGGCGGCTTCCTCTGCGGCGCCGAGCCGACGATCGCCGACTGCTCGCTGGTGCCGGTGCTGGCGCGCTTCATCTCAGGCGGCGTGGACCACGTGCCGCGCGACTGCCTGGAGCCGTACCCAGAGGTCGTCGCCTACCTCCAGCGCTTCATGGCCATCGAAGCCGTCAAGGAGTGGTATGCCCCAAAGGAGGAGTGAGCGCCGGAGACCGATTTCAGATTACGTAACCTGGGTAACAGGGTGGCGCTCCCAATATGTGTAGCAAGGCTGTGAAACGAGGCTCCGAACTTTCACACCAATACATGAGGTGTGAATCAGGCGATC
>JWZX01003108.1:0-15095 GCA_001275005.1 Chrysochromulina tobinii | reverse complement strand
CACCGCCGCCACTGCCGCCACCGCCGCCACCGCCGCCACCGCCGCCGTCGCCACCGCTACCGCGACCGCCGCCGCTGCCGCTGCCGCTGCGCTCGCCATTGGCGGCGTCCACGTCCACCTGGAGCGGCGGTGGCAGGTCGCCTCCTGGCAGCTTGCTGCTGCTGCTGCTGCTGCCGCGGCCGCCGCCTGCGCCCGAGGCGGCCACGCCTGAGGACTCGTCGCCGTCGGCCTCCTCGTCCTCATGCTTGCGCTTGCCACCCTTGCCCTTGCGGCCGCCGCTGGCCGCGTGAGCCGTGGCCGCGCCATTGGCAGGCTGCGCCTCCTCCGTGCCGTCGCCGAGAGGGCCGAGCGCCCCCCTGTGGCCTGCAGCTTTTGCGGCCACCTCGGCCTCGCTGCTGCCTTCTGCGGCGTGTGAATGCAGCTGCTTGAGCAATCTGTGGAGCTTTGCCTGCCGATTCAGGCTGCGCGGCGAAGTAGGCAGCGGTGATTCAGGTGGTGGGTCACTCGAGCTCGAGCTGCCGGCTCCAGCAGCCTTCCGAGGCATGGGATCTGACGGCGCTTGAGCGGCTGTTTCCTACTCAATGAGGTCCGCGGGCCTCCTCCAAGTGGTCCTAAGAATTGGATGCCGCTGTCAAGGTCGTCAGGCACGACCTCGCCAGGCAGAGTATCCAGACAGCAAAGATAGCCTTTTCCTCTTGCGGAATTCGCAAAACGTTCAGCGCATTTCGTCCGCGGGACGCCGTATTGGGCTTTTCTTCGCGCGTTTGAGATGGAAGCATCTGAAAACCAAAGCAACCTGTATGCCCATGATACAAATCTAAGAGCCACGACGCTCTCAGTCAATTTCAATGCATTGCTCTCGCTAGGCCTTGGCCCTTGCCGTCGTCCCGCAGTCTACGGTGAGCCGTGTCCCGCATACGCATCACGGCATCAGTGCTGATTCACTTCATGGATCAAGATCGCGCGCTTTCTTGAGGTTCTTCTTCTTCTTCTTCTCATTGAGCTCCACACTACTGCCTTCCTCCGCCGCACGCCGCTTCTTGCCGCTGCTCGGCTGCATCGCCAGCGGAGCGACGTCGAGAAAGCCAAGATTGGCAGAGCGCACCAATACGCGCTCGTCTCCCTTGTCCATCTCGATCTCCCAGCGATTCTGCTTTACATTCCAACCAAGCACTGTTGCGCTGCCACGATTTAGGTCCTTTCGTTGCACCATGCGCTCCACGTAAACGCGACGGCCCACGACTGCATCAGCCTCGGCCGCCGAGCGCGGGTCCTCGAGCAGCTCCGGCATGAGGTTTCCGTTCTCGCGGAGGTCCTCGTCCTCCTCGTCGTCGTAGTCATTGTCGTCGAGAGCCTCATCCTCCAACTGGGGCTGCGCCGCCGCAGCGCTCTTCGACGACGACGGTCCCCGGTCAGCAGCAAAGTTCTTCCGCTCCTTCTTCTTTTGTGGACGCTGGCTGCCCACAAGCAAATCAGCTGCGCTCTGGGGCTTCGATGGCGGCGCCTTTTTGGCAGCTCGTGCCGCAGACTCGTCCGCTAGCTCCTTCTCCCGCCGTATGAGCGCGTCCATCGACCGACGCGGCGGAGGCGGGCGCGGCGGGCACACCACCGAGATTCGATATCCAAACTTTTGTTCATCGACAAAGAACCACCGACGCGGAGCCTGTTGTGGGATCCTCCGCGTCGCCAGTTACGGGTAACCCTTCCTGTGACGAAACGTACGCGTGAGCGTCGCACACGAAGTTTCGCATTTCGCGTCGCACGCACGCTCGCTCGCGTTGCTTCGAGAGGAGGGATGGCGTCGGGCGACCCTCCGACTGCCCCCGAAGCCATTGCGGCCCTGGCCGAGCTGCGGCCGCTCGTAAGGGCCCTGTGTCCTGTGGCCCGCAACGCGCTCAATGAGGCCATCACGGGCATCGAGTTGCAGCTCAAGGCGGACGCGGACGAGCTGCGTCAGCTGCTCAGCTTGAGTGAGACGGAGGAGATGCGGCACGCGCTTGGTGAGCAGCTGTCCGCAATCGAAGTGGCGCTCTCACCGCCACCGGCTGCCTTGACACCGCCACCACCTGCTCCCGCGCCGGCGTCGAAACCGGCGCCAAAGCCCTCGCCGGCGCCAAAGCCCTCAACTGCGGCC
Source organism: Chrysochromulina tobinii (assembly GCA_001275005.1). Classification (NCBI taxonomy): domain Eukaryota; phylum Haptophyta; order Prymnesiales; family Chrysochromulinaceae; genus Chrysochromulina; species Chrysochromulina tobinii. The sequence continues at coordinate 12,961 of JWZX01003108.1, read as the reverse complement.
ACTGTGCCGCCGCTCGATACGCGCAAGCGCCCACCGCCAGCGCCGGCGCTGGACACGCCGCCTGGCGGTTTCGATCCACACGCATGGCCCGAGGTGCCGAGTGCGGCCGAGCACCTGCCCCCGGATTGCTTCCGGTCGGTGCATTGCGCGCCGATGCGCTCGGTGCCGCGTTGCCCCTTTGGTTCCAAGGCCGCGCGCGCGCTGCTCGAGCAGCGCAAGCCGGTGATCCTGACGCACCATACGCTCGTTGGTGGTGCCGCGAGCAAGTGGACGCTCGACTACCTGTGCCAACAGATGCACGGGCTGCCGTGCACCGTGTACAGCTCTAGCTCGCGCCACTTCCGCTACTGGGACGACGAGAAGAACCAGGCGGGTTACCCCTTCGCGGCAGACGACCACACGGCCAAGCTCTCCATGGACATCGACGAATTCCGTCGACGGCTCGCCGGCCTCGCGTCGACGGGCAGCGCGGCGCCCGCCGAGGGCGTCGACAGCAAGGATTCAGCGGCGGGTGACGGCGGCGATGCGGCTGGCGGCGATGCCAGCAGCGGCAGCCAGCGGCTGTATCTTCAGACTGCGCTGGTCGACGGCGTAGGTGCGGAGATGATGGCCGACTTTCGCGCCTTCGACTGGGAAGGTGTCCTCGCGACGCAGCAGCGGCTCGGCTGGGGATCTCTCTCATCGAATCTGCTCCTCGTCGGCCAAAAGGGCAACACGACGCCCTGCCACTACGACGAGCAGCAAAACCTGTTTGCGCAGCTGCACGGCGCGAAGCGAGTGATCCTCTTCTCGCCGGCGGACTTTGGCTGCCTGTACCCGTTCCCCATGCACCATCCGTGCGACCGCCAATCCCAGGTGGACCTATACGCCCCCGACTTGAGCCGCTTCCCGCGCTTTCGCGCCGCACGACCCCTCGAAGCGATCTTGCAGCCGGGCGAGGTGCTCTACCTGCCGCAGTACTGGTGGCACCACATCGAGAACCTGGACGAGGCGTGTGTCTCGCTCAACTTTTGGTTCAAAGACTGCGCCAAGCCCGAGAAGGTGGTGCTGCCGCTCTCAGCCTCGCAACACCTCGCGATGCGACGAAACATTGAGAAGCTCGTTGCACAGAAGCTGGGCGCCACGAAGGCGCAGCTGGTGCTACCGCTGCTCGCGAGCCACACGGACGCGGAGCAGCCGGCCGAGTCGGCGATGCCAGAGGTGGGCGCGCTGCGAGAGGAGGTGACCAGGCTCCTCACGCACGTGATGCCCGCCGCGGACGTGCCTGCATGGCTGTGTGAGCTCGTCGAGGGCCGGTTCCCACGGCTGGCCCATCAGGAGACCGGCCAGCCGATCTGAGCTCCATCTGCCCAAGGCGTCGCGAGGGGTGGCGACCAGCGGGCGGGCAGCGGACGGGGGCGACTCCCGTCTTGGAGTTGTAAGAGCACGATACGATTTGGCACGTAGAGTCGCAGACGATATGGGAGGAGAGTGAGCGCGGATGCCGCGGAAAGCCCGGAACGTAGAGAACGAGGGCGCGGGACCGCGGTCTCAGAGGATGCGGTCACGTTCAGGATCGAGCTCGTGTTGGCATGTGTTGCGGTGTCGGTGCGTCGTCCGGTCCGGGTGCGTGGAGCTTTTGCGACGTCTCCGCACGCCGGGCATTTTAGTTCGATTAGAGCGCGATAGAAACCGTATCGATTCATTTGATACTCGATTTGATACCATCATGTACCATGCAGGATCGGACGTGCACGATCGCCGGATCGAAACAACAAACAAGCGGCCCGCCGACGAGGGCGGCCCCGCCGCGCGAGGCTTGCCGTCGGCATCGGAAGATGAAGCATGAACGCGCGCCACGCACGCCCCTAGAACGCGCTACCGTACCGCGACGGCGGCCGGGGACCCGGACCGCGTGGGATGTCGCTCGACGGTGGCTCTCGAGGATACTTCGCTTTCAGATATCAGAACTCGAAAACTTTCTTACTAATCATACTTGATACTACTACGGTACCTCGCTCATGGGTACCTGCGTACCTCTACGTCCGCGCTCGCGCTAGGGAGTCGAGGTAGTGTGCTGTGCGGTTTGGCGCGCTGCCGCTGGGTCCGGGCGGCTCACAGTTCCGGTCGTCAGAGACTCAGAGCAGCGCAGCAGGTCCGCCGCGCGGGTCGACCGCGCGGCAGCCGCGAGCCGGCCGCGGCGGATGGGCCCGTGCCAGCGAGCAGCGTACCGAGTACGGTATATACACTAAACAGGCTTCGCTTCCCGTCCTAGAAAGCCCCATGAAAACTCCTCGCCGCGCCCCTAGGCGCCCTTGGCGTCTACGATTTATCAGGACCACCACTATTGGCTGCGCCGCGATCGTTCAAACTTCAAAGATCGCGTTGTGGTCTCCGATCACAGGCATAGCGGCCCGCACCGCGAGCCAGAGCACTCGCGAGGACGGCGCCGTCGAGTTCGCGCCTGGCCGGCTGGCGCTGCGTGCGACGTGGCGCGGCTGGAGCACAGCGAGCACCTCCTGGCTGCCCGCTTGGCACACGAGAGGCGTCGCGCGCCGTCGCTCGAGCGCCACACGCTGCCCGCGCAGGAAGTTGGTCAGTCCGATGGGGGCCTCGCGCCACAGTGGATGGAATCGGTCGCCTGGGCGCGGCGTGCGCAGCTCGAGCACGGCATCGGGTGGCACACTGTGCAGCGTGATCACCTCGTGCATAGCGGCCGCGTCGTCCGGAATCGCCCCGGCAGCCCCTGCCGCCGCTTCGGCACTTGTCGCATGTGCCTCGGCGACGCCGCCACCATCCTCCGCCCAGCGCACCCGCACATCCCATCCGACTGGGAAGCGAACGGTCACGCCGTCCAGCGCCACGCTCCCGCGAAGCGTTTCCTCGTCCTCCGTTGTCGTCTCTGCTGGGCGCCGTGCTGGGCGCGTCGGCGCCACGGTCAGCAGATCGCCCACCCTTTGAACGATGCAGCAGCCGGCGAGATCGAGGGTCCATTCCGTGCTGGGGCGCTCGAGCTGCGTACGCAGCCGCACGAGCTGGGCGTAGGGCACAGAATAACCGTCAGAGCTGCCCTCGCTCGGCCTCTCCGGTGCGCCCGCGACGACGCGCGCGCCCTCGGCGCCCTCGACCGACTCGATCTCGTCCCCGATCTCGCTCGGGGATTCCATCTCGAGCTCGCTCGCATCAGCGGCGCTGCTTTCAGCAGCCTCGACGCCATCACGCACGAGGAGATGAAGGACCTCGTCCTGCACCATCGGGACCTGCTGCCGTAGCCGCGCCACACTCAGCCCGCGCGCCCCTGCCGACGTCGACCAGAAAGGATCGGCGGTGAGGTGGGCGTGGCTCGCTTGGTGCAGCCACTCGCGCAGCTGGGCGCTCTGTTGCTCGAGGACACCGATGCGCGCGTGCAGCCCGCCACCCGTCAGCTCCTCCAGCAGCGGCAGCAGCTGCAGCCGCACGCGATTGCGCTTGTACTTGGGCACAGCGTTACTCGCGTCCTCCCGCCACTCTTGGCCGAGCGCGCGCAGGTACGCGACGAGCTCGGACTTGCGTTGGCCGAGGAGCGGGCGCACAAACGGGCCGTCCTGCCAGCGCATGCCGTGCAGGTTGCTCAGGTGGCAGCCGCGCAACCCCTTGAGCACAATCGTCTCCAGCTGATCGTCCGCATGGTGACCAAGCATCACCGCACCGCGCGGCTGCTCACGGCCACCCGAGCCGTGCTCGGGCGCCGCATCGAGGGACGAAAGGATGGCGAGGCTCTCCGTGCGGCGCCAGGCACGTGTGCGCTCCTGCACGCCATTGGCCAGCGCGCGGTCGGCCTCCGCCAAGCGACGCACATGCATGGGCACGCCGTGCTCCGCCGCGAGCGACCGCACAAAGACCTCCTCCTCCTCGGATTCGCGGCGGAACCCGTGATTGAAGTGCACCGCGGCGAGATCCCACTGCAGCTGTGAATTTAGTTCGACGAGCACGCGCAGCAGAGCCACCGAGTCCGATCCGCCGCTGACCGAGATGAGCACCGGCGCTCCCGCACCGAGGCCACACATGTGCGTCTCGATCGAACGAAGTACGGCCAGCGGTAACGAAGCAGCACTGTTTGGCGTCGAGCACAAAGAGACGTGCCCGGAGCGGAACTGCTTTGGCGCGCGCAGCAGCGTGGTGCGGCCCGAGCGCAGCATCGTGACCGTGGTCAAGAGGGTCGCGAGCTGGAAGGCGGCCATCGCCATCGCCGTTCACCTCGCGTGAGGCTCGGTGTGAAACGCCTGTCCGGTGTCTTGAAGGTGCATGGGTGTACAAACCTGGTCTGTGAATGTGAAGGAAAACGCGCGAAAGTCGCGACCCTCCCTTTCCGGGAGGGACGAGTGAACGACCGCGCGATCGCTCGCGAGCCACAGTCGTCGGCCCTCATGGCGTCCGCCTCGTCTTCGGCGTCCGTGCCATCATCAACGCCTGACACCTGCACCCTCCACATTTACATCAAGTCCGAGGACCGATCGGAGGCTACCACTGTGCAGGTCAAACGCTCCGATTTGCCTAAGCTGAAGCAGACTCTCGCCGGGCATCCGCTTCTGGCGGAGCGCCTGCACAAGCTGTACAAGGACGGACAGAGCTGGATGCTGCTCACGCCCAAGTCCGATCCGATCAAGAACCCTGCCGCCGATCTCAAGCAAGGCGACACCGTCCTGCTGGGCCTTCAGCACGAGCCGCTGAAGGCAAATATAAATATAAAGGTTCGCCACATTACGCACTACAACGTGATGACTGAGACAAAGACCTTTCAAGCGGCAGGTGGCAAGGAACCCGCGCGCATCCTCTTCTGCGAGTTCATCGACAACTCGATCGAGGCGATGCGCCGCATGTGGGACGCGACTCCGCATGCGCGCCATTCGGCCACCATCGAGATCCATCTTGTCTACAGCCAGGTAGGACTCACAGGCGGGTACGATGCGGCCACCAAACAGCATTGGCCACTCAAGCACATCGTCATCCTTGACCATGGGCCGGGGATGACGCACAAGCAACTACGGCAGTGGGCAGAGATGGCCAACCCTACTGACTCGCGCCGCGAGGCCATCGCCAACAAGGGCGGCGAATGGACGTCGGACCCATGCCATGCCGATGGGCAGCTCGGCAAGTTCGGCGTCGGCTCCAAGCAGGCCGGCTTCTTCTACGGCACGAGCGTGCGCGCGGTCACGAGAAACCGCGAGGACCAAGCCGGCCCGAACAGCAACTGGGTCACCGAGCTGATGCTGTCCAAGAGCGAGTTCGAGCGTAGGCAGAGCTCAAGTCACGAAACCGGAGAGGACTGGATGCATAACGAAATGCAGATGCGCCCCGGCTACGACAAGGCCAACGCGGACTCGCGCCAGATGTTCGAAAAGATGCGCTCTGCAGAAGAGAAGCAGAGCTCCTACCTGATCGATCTGATGCAGCGCGTGGAGGAGAAGAAACAGACCTTCACGCTCTTCATCATCTCTGAGATGCGCACGAAGACCATCATCGACCTGGCCCTCGGGAAAGGCCAGGACGCGAGCCAGGACCTCGTGCGTGAGCTGCGCGATATGTACTTCGTGTACACAGATGGCCTGCACGCCGCCGTGAAAGAGAAGATGCGCCAAAGTTTGGGCGTGGATGTGAGCGACTGGCCGGACTATGACTTCAGCTTCCGGTACGGTCGGGTCGACGTGCAGATCCACGTCGCGAAGCAGAGTAACCAGGAAGCAACCGTCGTGATGAAGAAGTCGCTCCGTTTCTCCGATGTCCCCGAAAAGGATGAACTGCGGCTTGCGCCTCTCACCGCCTCTACCGAGAGCCATGGCGTGGCCAACGTCGACAGACTCAACAGGCTCTTCGAGCTGGCAGCGCCCGACCTGTTCCGCTTTCGCCTCGTGCACGGGGCGCTCGGCAACATCGAGGGCATGGTTCTCTACCTGCCGTGCGAGGGTGGTATCGAGAAGATCGAACACGTGCAGCTGCATGAAGACTCGCGCGCGATCATCTTCTGGAAGGGTCGCCTCATCCCGTACGCAAAGCTCTCGCAGCTGCTGCCGTTCATGACGTGGTCAGCAGAAGGAGGCCGAAAGCTGACAGCCGAGGAAATTCAGATGCAGAAGCGCACGGTTCTCATCCTCTTCATGGATGGCATCGCGCAGGTCGACCAGACCAAGTTCCACATCTCAGATGACCTCGACCTTTTGCTGCAAAAGTATCCGCCCCCGATGAAGGGGAAACAACAGATCGCCGGGTTGGTGACAGACCCGCACAAGGAATTCCACTTTGCCTTCTGGTATCAGAACCCGGACTACGAAAGCGGACAGAGCGTACGACAGGGCTGGCAGCCTGCGTACCATGACCTGACGAACCCCATAGTGCCCGAGTACCTCAAGACCCGCGCAGGCCGCGATTCCGAGTCCCTCCATGTGAAGTTCAAGGAGTGGACCGAGACGTGCCACGCCAGGTACGACAAGGTCGTCGAGATCTCGGTCCGCGTGGCCGACAAGAGCTTCGTCGTACACCCAGGCGAGTCCGGCCGCGCAAGCACGCCGACTGCACAGACGGAGCTGACCTTCGAGCAGCAGTTCGAGCAGGACAGGTGGAAGCAGAAGATCGAAGAGGCGAATCGCGACGGCATGTTCAAAGTAACCGGCACGTTCCCAGACGAAATCACTTGGGAACAGCTTGTCTTCTTCGATGAGATGAAGTTGGATGCCCGTACGAAACTCACTTCGCGCCAAACCGATATCATCCTCAAAATTGTTCTCGCCAAGACGTCTTCGAAGAAGGCGGAGGCGCAAACAAAGCCGGTCTGCACCAACGGACCGCGCTCCAAAACGATGCTCGGCAGGGTTGTCGCCTTCTTTGTCGAGCACGACGACGCACACCGTTCGGGCTTCACTTATTCGGGCAACGCGCGTGACAAGGGCAAACCAATCATGTTCAAAGGGCCCTCGTGCCACTGTCTCATCGTGCGGCAACCCGAGGAACTCTTTGGCGGCCTCTACATCGTCTCGTCGGCGTCAATAGAGACGATCCAAGAGTCGAAGCTCAAGGAAGAGATGGAGAAGTGCTTAGATGCCGCGCCCTCGAGACTGGAGGCGTTCTTTCAGACCACGGGCGTCGAGCGTCAAGCTGAAGGCATGAGCCGGGACCAGCCGTTGCGCATACGCGCTGATATGCCTTTCCCGCAGGTAGTTGTGAAGCCGCTTGCCAAGCGCGGCAAGGCGGCAACCGGGGCTGCCGCCAGCGGCAGCACAGAGACCGGCTCCATCGTTTTCAACTGGACGCCTGACAAAGATTGGAATCCCAAGGCTCAGTACGAGTCGCTCGAGATCACGCAGACGATGGAGCGCGAGATGGCGGCCGATGCTTCTGCCGAGACCCAGCGCACGTGGGCCGAGACTAAGAAGCAGTACGTCGCGACGAACAACAAGGGTGACCCCAGCAAAGGCTTTCTCTTCAATGAAAACGCGACGGTAGATCTGCCGGAGCCTGGGCTGTACAAGCTCACGTACACTCAAGCGCCCCTGAAGAAGAACAACTCGAAAGCGAGCCCCGGGAAGCCCGGTGGGCGGCTGATCGTGGACCTCTGGCTGGAGGTATCTGCATCACGCCCGCGGACCTTTGAGGTGGAGAAGTTGAATGAAGATCCGCTACCCCTCAATCAGACGCGCTCGTGTTTCCGGCTGAAGTGCATCGGACATAATGGGCAGGCCGTGCGCCTGAATGAGAGCGTGCTCAAGCAGCAGATTCAGCTGCTCAGAAGTGCTATCCATGCACAGGGGAGTTTGTTCAGCCTCGAAGACTCAGATCGTCAGCCGCGCTTTAAGAACCTGCCAGAACTCATGTCGGTCAAGAGCGATCAGTTCGGCGTGAATGGCATCATCGACGTGGAGGACACGACGGTGGCCGGCAACATCCTCGGGTGCACCTTCAAGATTCGCATCGATGGTCGTTGTAAGCATGGATGCTATCCTGAAGATACGCCTCCAGGATACAAGGATGGCTGCCTTCCGTGTGAGCATATCGGCTCCCTGTGGCATAATAAGGCTCGTCAGGACCCCAAGGTGGTCAAGCTGGAGCTTTGCGTGCTGGGCTGTCGCATCGTCGAGCTCCAGCCTGACCCAACACGCAACGCCCCAGCCAGGTCGAGGCTGGCTCCTGGCACATACATCCAGTACACGGCTGCTGCCTTGGGCGAGCCAGACGGTGTGGACGTCGTCATGTTCAAGCCGGCTGCCGAACCCAAGGTAGGTTGGAAAGAGCACCCGGGGCCGCTGCCTGACGGCGACGTGGTCGAGTTTTTTGAGAGCAGCCGTCAGTTGAAATTGCTAGACCTGAAGATCGTCTCAGGTGGGCCACCCCGAATGGTGCTTTGCGGGCCATTGCATGACCAGTCGTGGCTCACCGAACACCCCGATCCCTCCAAGCCGGTGGAGAATCATTCAGTGCTTCCCAAGCTGACCGTCCGGATGCTCGACGTGCACGGCGCCTTTGTGCCTGGCGCTCCAGGCGATCACGTCAAGCTGCTATGGAAGGACGGGCCGGCTCCGCGCGCCAAGCTCGATCCGAAAGGCAACGCCGATTTCGATCACCTGAGCCTTGCCATCCCATCAGACACGCTCAAAGAATATCTGCAGCGGGTCGATGGCGGGGAGCAGCGCGTGCGCCATTACATCGACATCGAGGTCGTGCCGTACAATGATGGAAGCATGGGATCCTCAAGCATCTCAGGAGCACGGGATCCTCAAGCTTTGCCGCCTGCGCAAGGTTTCGAGGGCGCCCTTACTTCTCTCGGCCTCCAGTGGACGGATTTGGGCACTTCGAAGCCCGCGACAGGCACAGCAATCAAAAAGAACACCAAGCTGGCAAAAGCTCTAGAGAAAAAGACGTTGTTCACAGAAGAAGAGAAGGCGAGCTTTGACATCAAGGATCTGCGGCCCGACAGCTATGTCTTATCGGGCACCCACTACTTCCGGCCCGCCACCGCCGGACTCCAACCACTCACGCGGTACATGACGGTGGAGCCCTCTCGGCGTCCGCAGAAGCTAATGCTCATGCACGGCGATGTGGAGGTGCCGATGGGCATGGGCAGCTCTGCGGCAGCCGCACAGGTGCCGGACATGGTGACCATCACTGCCGAGACTGGAACCGAGCTCAGCGGGCTGCGGCTGCTCGCGTTTGATGAGGTGGGCAGACCACGCGGCCCTCCGTACGATCCATCGACGACCGAGCTCTACATTGACGGCGAAAAGATCACGTACAACGTGCAGGACGCCTTCGTCACTCGTGGCGTGCTGCCCGAGAGTACCCCGAGCGGCCGAGCGCCCTTCCGCGTGCCCAGCACTCTGAAAGATGAAGGACGGGTGACGATCGCGATGCACGTGCTCGACAGCGCGGGCACGCGCTCGCGCACACAGACTCAGAGCCTGCACCACAAGGTCGAGCTGTGCGTGCGCATCGTGCCCCGAGCGGGCGTGCCCCGTCGATGGATGCTCGTCCAGCGTTCAGCCGGGGCCAGTCCCGAAGCGTCAGTCGTCGAGCTGAGCGTCGACGTCACTCTGGATAAGGTGTTGCGAGTGATGGCCGTTGACGAGCACGGGAACCCGTGCCCACCGCCCAATAGTGCGGATGGGGCCCGCATCGTGCCGACGCTGGCGATCAGCGCGTTAGGCCAGCACGACGACGACGAAGCGATGACTGACGACGAGGACGCACGAAGCGTGCCGCACTTTGTCGAAGGTCCGGCCGCAGTGCATGCGAGGGACGCCATTCCGCGTCGCCGAATGGAACTCAAACCTGAGGCGGTCGACACCACGGGCGCTAGCGGCGGCCGCCGCTCGGCGGGCGCCCAGCGCCGAAACTATCAGCAGGCTGTGACCGAGGCGGGCTTCCAGCCGCAGATCATGCGCGTGCATGGCTTGGCAGGGGACTACAGCCTGTCTGTGAGCGACCCAGAGGGTACTTTGTCTCCTGCCGTGGTAAAGCTCAAGCTCGGGCTCGGGCAGCCTAGCTCGCTCGTTCTCCGTCCATCGTCGATAGACGTGCTGCGCGCGCCAACCACCACCGGCGCACGCCGGTGCGTAGACGACGGCCAGGTGTGCTTCCAGGTTCTCGACTGCGCGGGCAACCCGCTCGTGGTGGAGGATCTGCAGCTCGCCGCGCCCGACGTGTCGCGTATCGAGCCCTCCGACGAGACGGTGCCCTTGCTCAGCTTGGCGCTCGACTCAGCGCTTCGTGCAGAGGACGGAGGGCGGTTGTATGTGTGCCACGCGGTTCGCCTGCGCTTCGGACGTGTGCCTACGCTCCTCAAGCAGAAGCAGCAGGTGCTCTTCAAGGCGACAGCGAAGCACCACGGCAAGAGCTTCAAGGTAGCTGCCGAACCGGTCATCGTGGAGACCAGCAACGCGCTGAGTCGGGTGGTTGAGAGTCTTGAGCTCGCTGGCATGGACGTGGAGCGATTGCGTCAGGGCACGTTGGTCCTCGATGCGGGAAGCTCCGTGCCCCAGTTTGAAATCGCTTATCGCCTCCAGAGCAGCGAAGTGGTGACGCACGACGAGCTTTTCGGTGTTGCGGTGACCGCTCAGGAAGCTGAGGCGGAGCCGGCGACGGCGGCAACAGCGTCGGACGCGGCCATGGGTACGAGTCCGAGATTGGCCGACCTTGGGTACGCCTTGCGCCGGTCCACCCACCCCTCTTTTGACAGCGACGCTTCTGACAGCCCCATGGCGCCCAACACGGCGCCCACGGCACCCTTGGCACCGGCGGCGGCGGCATCGACTGCCGATGACCCCTCGATGAGCATTACGCTTGTGCATCCCATGCTTAATAAGAAGAGGGACAAAAAGCCGCTGGGGCACTTGGGCCACGGCCGATACGGCGGAGGCGAGGACTTCTTGCTGACAGCAGCGGGCGAGTACGAGGTGCAAGCGCGGTACACGGAGAAGCGCGCGGCTTTCCGTTCCGCATTGGCCGAGGTGCCGGCGATGGGCTGGCCAGACGAGACTCATGTGCCGCATATAGGGCAGTTGACGCTCTTTCGCTTCCGAGTGCAACCAGGGCCTCCAACGGCCGTCACGTGGAGGCACAAAGCAGCGCACCTGTGCAACAACACCAGCAAGCTCGTTGCGATGCCTGCTTCGACGCTCGAGATTTTTGACGAGAATTACAATCCGACGAGTGCGCCATCCGGTGTCGCCGTGAAGCTGGTGGTCAGGATGGTCGTCACCGACGACCCGCGCCCCAATGCGCCGTTGGGCCAAGGGCCCTGTACGGCTCTCCCATCGACCGCCGTGCCACTCGACCTGCCACCGGCCGCGCTGTTCGACTCGAATGGCGTGGCCACGCTTGAGCCGGTCATTGTGCGGGCTCGTGAGGGTGGCATGGACTGCATGTTGGAGTTCGATCTCGAGCTCCTTGGGTGGCCTGCCGAACTTGAGATCCCGGAGATGCCGAAAGCTGCGATGCGCGTTCGCTTTGAGAACACCGAGCGTCTCGCCGAGGCTGAGCGGCTCGAGAGAGAGCGACAGGCGCATGTCGACCAGCAGCGAGGGGAGCTGCAGAGGGCGCACAGCAAAGACGCCGCTAAGCTTGCCACCTACAGGCGGATGAAAGACGCGGCTGAATCTGAAAGTCGAGCTCGACTCCAGGAGGCTGCCGGCTTCCTGCAGCGTGTCTACAAACAGGTGACGCCGCTGCAGAACGCGCACATGCTGGTACCCTACGTACAGGACCTCGAGCAGAAAGTACAGCAAGGCGCGCAGTTGCGCTTGGCTGCGCGGCTAGGCCTGTCGCGGCCCGAAGAGCAGGAGCTTGCTCGCGAACGGCCCGACTGCCTGGGTACGGTCGCGGAGATCTTCGAGCTGTGCCTTGACGAGACCTGGAGTCCGGAGGCGAAGAGCCTCACTGCCTTGCTGGCCGACTACATGGGCGTTGAGGCTCTAAGGATGGTCGTTACACGCACCCGCGATTCGGCCTCTCGCATCCACGCGAATCGGGCACTCCCAAGATTGCGTGTCTTTGCCCTCGACCAGAATCCACATCGCGGCTTCACGATCCAGGCCAATAACCTTTGTCAACCGGTACTACAACAGTTGCACACTAAGGCGCAATACGCTGGCAACATTCTGCGCGTGCGGCCAGCGAAGATCAACGAGTGGGCCACCGCCGAAGGGTCCTCTATGCAAGCAGCGTATCAGCTCGCGGACGAAATCAAGAATAAAGTCATCGGCGCGACTCCACTTGCTCACGTCCTCATCATGTTTACCGAGAAGGATGCCCTCGATTACCAAAAGTTGTTGGCACAGAAAGGAATACCGAACCCGGAAATTGTGTGCCTGCGCGACGGCTTCAAGCTTGCGTCGAAAGGGTACTTTGGTGGAAACAAGGGTCGCCTACAAACCAGCCTCGACAGGCTACCGCAAAGCTTTCCTTACTTGGGCTGCAGCAGCAGCATGGACATGGACGAGACCACGATGCGCACGCTCCTCGATCAACTACGTGATCGCCACGGCCAGATAATGGAGGCAGAACGAAGAAGAGACGACGAGGAGCAAAAGATCCGCGCCCTCGGTGTGGCCATGCAGGCGCGCCAGCAGCAGGTGGCCGCGCATGGCCTCGGCGGCCCACTCGACGAAATTCCGACGGCTCCAGGGTACTCGCTGCGTGATCGATCGCGCTCCGCCGAAGAGGCGGGAATGCATGCTCAGTCTTCGAAGCGAGCGAGGCACTGAGTGAGAGTGGAAGCCCCTTGACTGAGCAGGCCCTGAGGTGACAAGGGAAGAGGCCCCACCACACCTGCGGAAGAAGCCCCACAACACCTGCAAAACCTGATCATGAACCTTCTTTTGGGGTGTGAAAAGACTGGTCATGGTATTGTTCACACCCACATCGCTGGTGCCGTAAACCTGGTCGCGCGTTGAAACGTTGAATTGCGGTTCATCAAAGCTACACAAACGCAGCCTGGTGAGCGCGACAACCCGGTCCC
>JWZX01003107.1:0-19342 GCA_001275005.1 Chrysochromulina tobinii | reverse complement strand
TGTGCAGCATGCGGCGCTCCTCCTTGCTCGGCAGGCCCGTGTTGCGCGCGTTGCGTACGACGTTCTCGACAACGTCCATTTGTGTTTCGGACGCTTCAACCACCGAACGAAGTGCGCCGAGACTGGGACCGAAAGACTTGCCGACTCTGGACTCCGGAAGCGCTCGGCTTCTTCGAGGATTTCCGCGTCCGAGGACCGCCGATCAAGCGTGACTCGGTCAGTCAGTCAGGTTCGTCGCGGTACCCCCGCGCTCACCAAACCTCCCGTAACTATCTAGATACAAGGGGTCTTAGGGGAGTACACAGGTGCACGTGCTCACTCGTGCGTTGCCTTGGGCCGGTGTGTGGCCTTCGGTCGGCCGAAGATGAGCGTCTGGGGACACGCTGGTGCACCTCCCGTACAAATAGCTTGTTGAGGGGTGGGGGAGTAAGTGGCTAAGTGCACGCGCTCACGCTTGCATTGCCTTGGGGGCAACTTGGGCCGGTGTGTGGCCTTCGGTTGGCCGAAGATGAGCGTCTGGGGACACGCTGGTGCATAGCTGGTGCACGGAGCGCGCCTGCCAAAGTTGCATGCATTTCATTCCGTTGCCCCGTTTTATACCTATTTGATGTTTTTGTTTCGATTCTGTTTCAGACGCCCCTGTGACTACAGACACTCAATGGGCACTCTCAACTGCGCACCAGATGGCGCTTCCGCGCGCTCACGGTCACCCTCACGCTCGCTCGAGGTCGCACCGCAACACCCACCCACCACACCCATCCGTGTGGCCGGGCGGTTTCAATCTCTGTAGCGACACAAGCAGCGGCTCGAGCAAGCTGCTTGCTGCTACTCTGTCAGTTGCCAAGGAGGAGCCGGGACCGAAAGCCGAGGCAACAAAAGCTGGGCCAGGCCGGGAATTCGGGGCAGGCTCGGCAGTGGCCAGCACCTTGGGCAGCAAGCTCGGTGGGAAATGGACCCAGGCGAAGCAGGTCACCGACCTCGACGGGAAGCCACCCGAGAGCCAGCAGATGGACTGGGGCAAGCCATTGAACGATGTTCAACGCCTTGTGAAAGAGGAGCGCGTCATCCAAGCGCGGCTCGACAATTATTCGTTCGATTACAACGACATTTGGGCGGCGCGCGAGCGCGTGCGCACCTCCAAGAGCCTCTCCGATATCAACGTGTTGCAACGCGATAAAAAGCGCGTCGTCGCGCGTTTGCGTAAGTTTAAGCGCGGCCTGCTCAATCCTAACAGCACGACGATGCAAGTGCTAGACCTGTTGACGCTCTTGGCGCTGGGCTTCACTGTCCTCGTGACGCCTTACGAGGTGGGGCTGATACTGAACCCGATCACGTCGCTCGACTATGCGAATTATGTCGTCAACGTCATCTTCTTCCTCGGCATCATTACCCAGTTCTTCCTGCCGTACCACGAGAAGGCACAGGAAGGCGGTCGTCTCGTAAGGTCCCACTCGCGCATCGCGAAGCGCTACGTGCTGGGGTCGTTTTTCGTCGACGTGGTGTCGACGATCCCGTTCTCTGACCTCGCACCGCTGTTGATGTCAGGTGAGCAGTCCAGCAAAGAGCTCCAGTTGCTGCGCATGCTGCGCGCCGTGCGGCTACTCAAGCTCGGGCGCATCTTCCGAGCGTCCCGAATCCTCGTGAGCCTGGCGGACTTGCTGGAGCAATGGTTTGACTTCAGCGTGAGTTTTGCAGCGCGAACACTCATCTTCTGGACGGTCGCTATTCTCCTCCTCTTCCATTGGTTTGTCTGCTTCTGGTGCCTGCTCGCCGGCTTCTTGGGCACGCAGCGCACAGAAGTGCTCGAGCTTGCACGGCTCGCTGACGGCACCTGCGAACGCGGTCATGGCGACTGCCTGAGCGCGTGCGAGCAGGAGCTGTTAAGCACCATCATGGCGAAGAGCGTCGAGGTGATCAACCAGGCCGAGGTATGGTGGTGCCACGCCATTGCCTCCGGCGCTATTCCGCCGGAGGCAGTCGGCCCGCAGCATTTTGAGCTCTACTTGTTTGTGCTCGGCCATGCCGAGCTTGAGCACATGGTCATACCGAGCAACCGGGCGGAATACGCCACGAACTTTGTCTGCCAGTTCATCATGTTGATCGTCTCCAACATCTTCGTCGGCGTCGTTGCCAACGCCCAGGCTGAAGCCAACCCGCTCGACAAGGCGCACAAGGCGCGCCTGGACCACCTCAACCACCTTCTCGACTCCGTCCGAGCGCCCCAAGATCTCAAGCGGCGCACGCGCGAGTACCTGCGATGCACGAAGGACCTTGTGGCCATGCAGGGCTTCACGGACCTCTACGACCTGTTCTCGCCCAAGCTGCGCGGCGACCTCCTCGGCTTCATCTCGAATAAGCTCCTCAAGAACGTCCCCTTTTTCGAGAGTTGCGAGCCCGGTTTCATGCGGGAGCTCTCACTGAAGCTCAGTCACGTCGGGTACGAGGCGGGCGACCGCGTCAAGCTGGCGGAGCCAACGCTGTGCATTGTGTCGCGCGGCACCGCCGTGCTCGGAGGCAAGCCGATTTCTATCAATCAGTTCTGGGGCGAGGATATGGTCGTCACGTCGAAAGCGCTGCGCGACAGCCGTATCGCTGTCGCGCTCACATACATTGAGATCGTGACGCTCTCCCGCTCCGACTTGTTCGAGCTGATGGAGAGCTGGGACGAATCCGCGAAGCAGATTCGGATCGCAGCGTTAAAAATCTCGATGATCCGTGCTCCCCAGATCATTGCTAACTACCTGAAGCATAAGGCCATCGAGCGCCGAGGAGGCGGGGACCCCACGCCGCGCATGCTGGTGGATGAAGCCAATCGCTTAGAAACCGCTCTCAAAAACATCGGGCCCAACTCCAAGTTCGAGTATCGCGAGTACCACGAGGTAATGAAGCGAATCAACGGCGCGTTGCCCCTGCGTGGCTTTGCTGTCGAGCAGCGCTTTTCAGCGGATGTGCAAGTGGCCAGCCTTGCGGTCGCCGCGCTCAACGTGGCTGGTGATGATGGCAGGTTGCTCTTGGACGAGGCCGGTCAGGTGGTCAACCGCAGCGGCGAGACGGTCAAGGTGGTAAGGGAGACAGAGGATGCGTGGAGTAAGGAGTTCATGGCACTGAGGCTCGAGTTGCGTGCCGACTTTAAGGAGGTTTACAGGCAGCAGAATGAGATGCGCCGTGAGATTGCTCTCCTCTCCAAGGCGCAGTCTAGGGCATCGTCGACTGCGAGCGATGCCATCGAGCCCATTGCCGACCGCGCGCCGCGAGCGGAACGCACGCCAGGCGCGGAACGCACGCCCGGCGCGGAACGCACGCCCGGCGCGGAACGCACGCCCGGCGCGGAACGCACGCCCGGCGCTGTGGTGCGGCGCAACGATAGCATGCCTCGAACCATTCGGCGTCGCCAACGCTGTGGCACAGGCGTGAACGACTCGCAACCTGGCAGGGAGCCGGCTGCGGATCTTTCCGCCTGAGTCAGGGCATAATACCGAGTATCTCAGACACGCCTGCAGTGTGCAGAGAATTACCGCAATCTCACTCACTTCTCAGGATGAAAGACTGTAGGTCCCAAAGGTCAGTCTTGTACTCGTATAGGAATTTCGTAGTATCTAATAGGCTTGGTGTAGAGAACCTCACGAAATCTTGATTCTTGTACATGTACAGAGCGAGAGACTCGCGATTTGCTCAAACCGGTAACTCGACCGGTAAAATAGACAAATTAAATAATATTACGCGAAACATATACGCGAAAGGGGGATTGACGTGGCTTCGTGGGCGTCGTCTCCCACCGGTGAGATGCACGTTCTCTCACCAGCACCTTCACATTCATCATCCTCTCACAGGCGCCTACCCCATCGCCCATGCCCGTGCCGACGCCCACTTTCGACTTTGGAGCAAGGGGAGGCAACTGAGGTGGATGGCGACGTAGTCATGGCCGAGGGCGAAACGTTCGCTCGAGACACATGGCCGAGGGCGACACGTTCGCTCGAGACACACATATTGCTAACCATGCGGTGGACGACCTGGCGCCGAGGCGGCCTCCCAGCATGTTGAGGTTGTGCCACCGCCGTCGCCTGCTCCGTATCCCTCCGCCGAGGAGAACGATCACCTCTTTCTGCCGCCCGAGGGCTCCTTTGTATGCGTGGCTCCGCTCTCCGGGATGGCGTGCTGCCGCCGGAGAGCTCAATGTCTTCACAAACAACAAGCTACTTGTACAGGAGGTGCTACGGGTGTAGAGCCGAAGAGTCCCCCCTGGGGGGCAAAACGCGGAGGTCTCCTGTACAAGCAGCTTGTTGAGGGCACCGTCTCAAGGGAAAGCTTCGCACCCCTTGGTCGACAATTTACTTCGGCGCTCTACCCTCTTTTACCTTAAACGTTGACGGAAGGGGGTCGGTGCCGTGCCGGACGCTGCCTGCTGTTGCGCTCGGCTCGCTGGCATGTTCGCAGGGCGCCACAAGCTGCAATTCAGGTTTGCCAGCTGCTTGAGCGGGGTGCTCGATTTATTCCTCGTCGTCGCGTTCTGATTAAGCGCGGCCGCAACGATACTCTCGTTGCACCAATGCACCACTGCACCACTTCTCATCCCAGGCGGCAGCGTTATGCTTCGCCGATAGTACATCCGGAGTGACGCCACAGTCTGCACAGATCAACAAACGCCGTGCAGTCGAGTCGGCAACATGCGGAAAGGAATGCGAGGGCTCCATGGAATGCGAGCACATGCGGAAAGGGCTCCATGGAATGCGAGGGCGCGCACCGCGCTGAAGCAACCTTGCCCTTGGATGAAATGCTTGGCGGCGACCATGGAACACAGGTCACAGTCGGCACTCGCGGGCGGAGCAAGGGTGCCCTTCGACACGTGCAAGATCTGCTTCACGTACTCTCGGGTGGAGTTCCCGCATCTGACATCGTTGCTGCTGCTCGCCGCACTAAAGTGCGAGGCGGCGAAGACGTAGACGTGCGTGCGGGCGGGGATGAACGGTGCATAGAGGTTTGGCGACAATGGCCGCCTGTGGCGCTCTGCAAGTGAACTGCCGCAGATAACGTCCCCCCTCGCAGGTGGAGCGCGACACTAGCTTCGATGTCCAGTGGCAAGGAGCAATTCGAGCAGATGCGGACTGCTGACGATGCCAGGGCTGCGATCGCGTCGCCGGCGCTCGATATCGTGTGCCTGGGTTGCACCGAGTGCGATGCGTGCGTCTGAAAATAATCCGCTGCAAGACTGTCGCGATGGGTGCATACGAGTTCCAGCCGTTCTCTCCTATGTAGGTTGCCCCAGAAAAAGTCACCCAGGCGATAGCTGCTCATGCCCGCTTCGTTCGACAACGGTGACCTAACTCGAACCCAGCACACTCGGCGGAGCGCTGGTGGAGCGTGCTTTGAAGAAGAAGCCCGACAGTGAGGGTGAGGGAAGGCAACATGAGGGCTTCCAAACTTGAGAAGTTTCCGAAATGGGTAGCACGTAAGTTACTGCGACCAGCCGAGCTGGCGCCAGAGTGTTTCGGTTTTATGTCCGAACTGCGTCCAAACGAGAAGGACTGTACGATGCCCAAAAATGGAAAGACCTTCGACTCTTCAGAAAGAGCGATGCGGCCTCACATTGCTTGGAGGGTTTTCCTAGTAGGCTCTTTGCTTCGAAGGGTATCAGGTTTTCCTCAGCGCATCGAAGACCTCATCGATCGTCGCGCCGAATCCCGCTCTGTCGCGGCCGCCATTTCCCTTCTCGCCATCGATGACAACGCCGAGCAGCAGAGGCAAGAGGAGCAGCAAGCATCATCGGGGCAGCAGCAGCAACCACGGCGGCAGCAGCAGCAGCAGGAGCAGCAGCAGGAGCAGCAGCTGGAGCAGCAGCTGGAGCAGCAGCTGGAGCAGCAGCAGGAGCAGAGCGCTCACACTGTGCGGAAGCTGGGATCTGAGGATGCGTCGGATTCGAGCGCAGTGCCACCGGCCGACCGTCTGCATCAGATCGCGGGCAGCTTCGCGAAGCGAACCGTCGTGCTCTCGACGGATGCGGTTGAGAGGTTCTCTAGCACCGGCATCCCTGCGTACGGGCTCGCGATTGTGGTCGTCCTGGGCACGGTCCTGGTCTTCCTTCTCTGCTGGTGCATTGCGTACGGCGTGTGTATGTGCTGGGCAGAGCGCGAGGCGCTACAGGGGGCGAGGCGACACAAGCCGCACAAGCGGGATCGCCTCTCATGACGGAGGCAGTAGATAGCCGAGCGCGCACTCAAATAGAAGCATGGTGGCATGCCAAATCAAGGGGCGCCGCCCTCTCTGTCTCGCCCGACGCTGAAGGCTCGGCTGAAGGCAGAAGTGGGGCTGCGGTTGGACGTCTCGATGTGAGAGCGTCTCACGGTCACGTATCTTCACGAGTAATTAATTTCCAAGCGCGTCCTCAATTTTTTCGACGTTCTCTTCACCCATTTCGACGTTCTCTTCAGACGCGGACCGGCCGGCCGCACGCGGTGACCGGTGTTGAAACACTCCCGATAGGGTGAGTAGTGAAACCCTCCCCCAAGGTCAAAATCTTACGCCGGGCCGTCTTCTTCATGCTCTTCTTCTCCTACCGATACCGCGGTACGGTCGTGGTACGCCGCGGCATCGCGCGTCGGGCGGGACATCGTGTCCCCTCCGCGCGGCATACCGGACGTGACGTGCGGTGCTCAATTTGGCGGTGCTGTAGGACGATTCGATTCAGGGGTGTGAACGGAATGGAGCGCGGATTCGAATGAATAACCTTATCGTTTTTATTCGAATGAGCGACGAAACAGCCAGCAGCACCGGAAGGTGCGAGGCGCGGAACACGCCAACCATGACACCAACACGGTACGGTACACAGCGTGTACTTCACACTCTCTTCAACGGCCCTCACGAACATCAATCGACTTGGACGATGTCCACGCGCGGCCCCTGAGCGACGATGCGATTGGGGAGCGCAGCCTCACCCGTCGGCCGCCACGGCATGGTGCTGATCCCCATCCGGCCGGACTCCTTTTGGCGCTGCTGCGCCTTGCGCCCCTTAGCGCTCCCGGTCGTCATGTGCATCGTCCCCCCTTCTTGGGCGTCGTACTCTGCCTTCATCAGGTTGAAGTAGCGCTCGGTAGTGGGATTCGTCGGGAGCCTTTTCCCCACAGAGGCTGCGTACGCGGCCGCCGCGGCGGCCGCTGCCTCCTCGGAGGCTTTGTGCTCGATCGCGGCTTCGGCGGCGGCGCTCAGGGCGCTGTCGCCGCTGCTGCTGCTGCTGCCCGTGCTCAGCTCCGTTGGTACCCGTCCATCGTCGTCGAACGTTCGGCCGGGCGGAGGGACGACATAGAGCAGCTTGGCGTTGACCGCGTCCTTGAGGATGACGCGAGCGGACCGTGACTCATCAGGGATACCTTTCATCACCATGAAGCCCCGCATGAGTGCATGCGCCATCAGCACCTCGCGCGCCATCTCGGGCGCATCCGGGTCCTCTTCGAGCACCTCCTGCGAGCGTAGCCGGATGGTGTACACGTGCTCAAACGCCGCGGTGCCCAGCCTCTCGACTAGCAGGCGCATCGGCGGCATGTAGTCCTTCATCTGGTCGATCGGCAGGATGCCGTCGCAGACCATCTGCGCCTTGGAGCCGGCCGTCGTCGGAAAGACGAGACCCGGGCAGTCGCAGAGAAGGATGCCAGGCGTGTCGGGTACTAGCAAGGTCTGGAAGTGCTTCGTCTTGCCGGGGGTGGCGCTCACATTGGTCTTCTTGGCCGCGACGAGCACGTTGATCGTGGACGACTTGCCCACGTTAGGGTAGCCCACAAACCCCACAGTCGCCAGTCGCTTCCCGTCGGGGCCCACTGTGGGGTGTGTGGTGCCGCCCCGAGGGCAGCGTCGCTTGATGAGCCCGAGGAGCTCCTCGCGGGTGTGGACGTGGGAGGTCCCAAAAAGGCTGTCGTCGTACCCCTCGCCCTCGTCCTCGTCCTCGTCCTCCTCGTCTTCCTCGCCGTCTTCGTCCTCATCCTCATCGTTCACCTGACCTGCCTGCACCTTCACCTCCGCCTCCACCCGCGGCGCCGTCTTGGGCGCCGCCTTATGAATCCCGGCCATCCTCCGAAGCATCTCGTCCTCATCCTCCTCGTCGTCCTCGTCCTCGTCCTCGTCCTCGTCCTCGTCCTCGTCCTCGTCCTCGTCGTCCTCGTCCTTCTCCTCCACCGTCTCCGCCGTCGTGCCGTCCTTGCCGTCCTTGCCCAAACCCGCCTTCGGCGACACCGCCGACGCCGAAGCCGCCTCCTCTCCGTGCACCTCGCCGTGCACCTCGCCGTGCGCCTCTCCGTGCACCTCGCCATGCATGGCGCCGTCGGCGGCCGCGTTCGTTTGGCGAGACGGCAGCCCCAGCAACGCCGCCCTCTCTCGCCGCGCGGCCTCGTCGAGCGACTGCTGCGCGGCCGCCGCCGACCAGAAGACGAAGTCGATCCCCTTCTCCCGGAAGTACGACGCCCACGCGCGCCGCTGCCGTTCGGTGAGCAAGTCGGCCTTATTGATGAGTAAGAGGCAGCGCTTCGAGGGATCAATGTCGTGCACGTAGTGCTCGAGCTCCGCGCAGCGGAAGAGGAGCGGGTTGCGCCCGTCGACGATCTGGCACAGCAGCTGCGAGCGCTCGAGCACACGCCACAGCTGCCGCCACACCTCGAGGTTCTTCTCAAACGGCGTGAGCAAGTACCCCTTGTTCTCCTCGAGGTCCGCCATCTCGCGCCGCCACTCGAGGAAGGCATACTTCTCGTTGGCCTCGAGCTCCTCGCGCGCCATGCCCTTGCGCCATGGTGGCCTCCGCGGTACGCTCACCACCACCTGCTCGGGCGCGCGCACGCGCTCGAGCTCCATGCGCGCCTCCTGCCCGACAATGACCATCTCGCCACGCTTGGCGGTGAAGTCGGTGCCGGCGAGGGCGGCCTGCGACATGAGCTCCTCGAGGTCGTCGCACTGCGTCACCGAGCGCAGCTTGTGCTTGCCGCGCTCCGTCTCGATCGCCTCGTCCTCGTTCGCCAGGAGCCCCGGATTGATTGTCGGAAACTGATGCCGGATCAGCATCTTGCCGAGGTTGGCGCCTTGACGCTCGGAGGCCTTCTTTTTGCCCGACTTTTGGTGCAGCTTATGCCCTTTTGGTACGCCCGACATCGCTGGGCCGTGGGAACAGTACTAGCGCGGCCCAGGTTAAAGATAGGGCCAACGAAGCGGTGAGCGCGACCGGAATGAGGAAAAATGGACGTGCGGCGACGTCACTGTGAGGTATGACTATGAGCTGCTGCTGCTGTGAAACACACAACGCGCACGCTCTCCGCGCTCGGAGCGCTCGTTAGGGCGCGATTAGAACGAATTTTCGAGCCTGTCACGTAGGAATCCTATAAACATGTGTTGGAATAGTGAACATTTGAGCTCTCGCGTTCCAATCTTGTGTGGGCAAGTCACGTCCATGGCGGCGGCGGGCCGCACTGACTGTGAAACGTTGGGACCCCGCGATATCGGACGCGTTCACACGAGTTTTTCGGCGGCCCATGTCGGCCTCCTCTGCAGCTCAAGCGCTGAAGCGCGTGCGCGACTCAGAGAGCTACGCGCGCAAAAAGATGCAGGAGGAAGCTGAACGGATCGACCAGATCGCGGCCGCCAAATTACTCAAGCTGCGGGCGCAGGCGCAAGACAGGCAATGCATGTGCGCCGGGCTCAACTTGGGTGGGACCTGGGCGGAGGCTTCGACGCAGCTGGACACGATCGTCGACGTGGGTGCCGGTGCGCGCGCCTCCAAGGCCTGCGGCATATGCGGCACGCACTATTATTGCGATGCAGTCAGCGGCGCGTGGTCCAGGCTATCCTTTCGGGATGTGCTGCTCGGTGCGAGCCCGACATGGCCAGTAGTGCAATCCGAGCACAAGAAGTGGGCGCAGCAGCTCGCCGAGGAAGAGGCGGTATTCGCCAAGATGGTGCTCGCTGAAGCGTACGCGCTCCATGCGAGTGGCGAGTGGCGCGAGGAGCTGCTGGAGGCGGAGGAGGAGGAGCACACCGACCGGCCGCGAGGAGCCGAGGAGGAGGCGCGCGCGCACTTGGCGCACTTGGCGAGCTATGTGGCGCTCGCCGCGCCAGCAGTCGCCACTGTGCGTGCGGAAGGGGTGGCTGGTGTGCCCGCGGCAGTAGTGCGTTCGAGCATCGGCCTGAAGCTCTCATTCACACGGCGCAAGAAGAAGCCGTCGAGGCCCCCGTCCACGCTCGCCGATTGACGCGACTCGTGTGGTTGAGGCGGCCGAAGGTGCCGCCGCGGCCAGCGAGCCTGCCGAGAAGCCCGTGCGGTTCTGACAGTGCCGTGCGTCTAACTCCGAGTCTGTGACTCTCCCGAGTGCGCGCTGCGCGAACGCGTATATTTTTTGATTTTTCGTGCTACTTTGACCGGCGCGCAGGCCACGTCGCACACGCAGCCGCTCCGCGAGGTACGCCCGCTCCCACTACGAGACTCTGTAACGAGCTGTAAAGCATTCTGTATCTGTATCTGTATCTGTAGCTGCACCTGCACGCGTGTCACGGCTGGCCCGTCTGCCGCTCTCTCTCGTAGTCGCACCATTGGGAGCCGTCCTTGGTCACTGCTCCCAAGGTCTCTGCCACCACTCCTCCTCGCTCATCTACATCACTCCTCGTGGCGTTGGCGCTTGGCTGCCTGACTGTCAGCCTCAGCGGCAAGCAGCTCCTCAACACGCGTCGCTGGTGCACTGGTCTCCGGAGCGGCAGCCATCGAAGCAGCTTGCGTCGGGGCAGCGTCCGCCGGAGCAGCGGCGTCCGCCGGAGCAGCGGCGTCCGCTGAAGCAGCGGCCGCCTGGGCCGCCTCGCCCCCCCCATTGGCTGCCACGGTTTGGCCACTCACGCCCGCGTCCGCACCCGAAGCGTAGCGGCGCGTGTGCTCAACCGCTGTCCTCTCGTAGCGCGCGTGGTCGTTGACAAACTGCGCCGTGATGTCCACCATGAGGCCATCGTCCGGGTTCGGCTCGGACATGAGCAGCTGAAGGGATGAGAGCACTGTCGATATGCTTAGCGACGGCTTCCAAGCTCCCTTGGGAGGCAAGTTGAGAGTGTCGAGGCAGATGCGGCCCGCCGAGTCAATGTTCGGATGGTAGATGGGAGTGACAAACTGCACCTTTGGCGGTTCGAAGGGGTACCGAGCCGGGATGCAGATCTGCAAGTGGAAGCGACCGTTCGCGTACGGCGTGCCCTCAGCGCCATGGACGACAGCTTCGAGCTTGTTCATGCTGTCGTCGCATGCCCACGCGGAGATGCCTGGTGGTGGGTCCTCGAAGAGGAGCTTGAGCTCCTTCTGGACGCGCATGAGAGCCACTCCTTTGAGCGCCATCCCGCAGTGCCACTGAACTGGTGCTCTTTCCGGGTCCACGCGTGCGTGCGTGTGCGCGCTGTTTGCCCAGACTCCCGCCCCTGGGATGGAGTTGAACGCACACTCGTGTCCCTCTTTCATATGAACACAACATGAACAGATCAACATTTTCCCTCGTTCCTCAGCAAATGGCGACCGCATGCGCTCTGTGTCGGAAAACCCGCATGTGGGGGAAAACTGCATGCTTCTTTTATGTTTTAAAATGGTTGACGCCACAGCCATCGCCATTCTCCTTTCTGGCGAGCTCCGAACCTTCCCAACGCTGCTTCCGAATTTTGAGGCCGCAGTGCTCCGACCCTTGAGGCCTGTCGACACCTACCTGCACGTGAGCCTCACTTGGACGATCGCCGCCTGGAACAATATGACAGCACTTCCGGACCCCCCCTCTCACGTGCTGCCTGGAGCACTCGCCTTGATACGTGAGCGGCTACGC
Source organism: Chrysochromulina tobinii (assembly GCA_001275005.1). Lineage (NCBI taxonomy): Eukaryota > Haptophyta > Prymnesiales > Chrysochromulinaceae > Chrysochromulina > Chrysochromulina tobinii. The sequence continues at coordinate 7,535 of JWZX01003107.1, read as the reverse complement.
CCGGTGTGGGAGCGCATCACGGAAGTTTCAAACGCCGCGGCACACTTTGTGTTCGTGCGATGGCGCGAGCTGTACGCCGCCATGGTGCAGCACGAGCGCGAGAGCCAGATCACATACGGGCATGTGCTCCGGGCGCGGCCCGACCTCGTGTACTACTGCCATCTCGACCGCTCCTGGCTCACGCGGCTGGAGGCGCCACTCTTATCGTGGGATACCTTCATATTCTTCCGGCGCGCCCTCGCCCACGTGATCCTACACCTCGCTAGCAAGACCTTCGAGTGCTCGACGCGGATTGAGCTGTGTGTGCCGAGCGCCATCGTGCGGCTCGCGAACCAATCCTACTACGACATCCCGGCCAACTTTGACCTCCGCGTCGCGTCGCACCCGCAGCTCGCGAGCATCTACCGCCATGCTGACTGCCCCGCGGGCCTCGATCACTGCTTCGAGCACGAGCGTGTCCGAGGACGCAGCCGGTGCTCTGCGAGGTATTGCAACGAGCCGCCCGCCGCCGCGGCCGCAGGAGCGGCCGGCCGCAGCCTGCCCGCGTGCGCCTCGCGCAGCCGCATACAGACCGCGCTACACAAGCCGATCGGCCTTCGGGCTTTCCGCGCCATCTTTGTGTACCACACGCGAGGCAACCCTTGGTGCCAGTGCCACGCGCTCACCACGAGCACGGAGAACTCGATGACCGGACCAGTGAAGGACGCGGCCGGTGCGACGCGATATTACACCTCGCCTTGCTTGCTTGAGCCTGTACCTCGATGCTGCAAGTTCCGAGGCACGATCCATCGCGACGTTGTGCGCGATGCGACGAAGCTCGCGTACCCTACGGGCTGTTCGCCGTGGTTTAGGCCTGCGGAATGGATAGCCGACAACCATGCCGACAACACGTCCACGACGGCTCCGGCTCCTCGGTTGCGCGCCCTCTTTTGATCCGCCTCGGAGAGAGAGTTTAAATTCAGTGTGCCTGTGCTAATGATGATGTAGTACTCACACACAAATATGCGCTCGTGTGGCCAGTCAGTCAATCACACCAAAGTGGCCCCCGGCAGCCCGGCAGCCGCCGCAGCTAACCAAACCTTGCGTTCTTGTTCTTTCTCGTTCCTCGTCGCTTGCATGGCACGCTGCACCTTCGCCTTCAATGTGAAGGCAATGTGCCGTTTTTCGAATGTGTCTGGAATGGGTGGCGCGACGGCACGTGCACTCAAAAGGACCCTCACCGTCGTATTGGCGACTCTGATATGGTTCCGACCTTCTGAGGATACCTTGCTTGGCGACCATCGGATGGGCGAACTGGCGACGTGATTGGGCGTGCGCGCCTTTGTTGCCTGTGGGAGGAGCGAGAATTGGGGATAAATAAGTGCTACGAAGGTGAAGGGGATGCGATCGCGCTCAGACACTCACGTGGCGTATCGTGCGGGCCTCCCGCTCCTCGTGAGCCCATTCGTGCGGCGTGCCATGCCGTCGAGCCTGGATGGGCAAGCGCAGCTCCGCGCCGTGCATGCAGCTGGTAGGTGAGTATCCGAGGATGCGTTGCCTTGCCGGTGCCGACACGGGCCGGAACGCTTCATATCGACTCGACGGGTCTGCTGCTAGTGATGCTGCCGTCGCTGCTGAAGCATGGTTGGTCGCGAGACGCGTTGGCGCAGACGTTGCCACGTTCTGGTCCTCAGTCTCTGAAATTGGCAGCGACGGCGCTGAACGTTTAAACTGTAGTCTGACGTGCGGCGTGGGCGTCATGGCCGGACCCAGCCATCTCGCACGACCCATGGCGGAACAAACCGTTGCTTTTTTTTAACTTCCTTGGGCCTTTGAAAAAGATCTTCGTCGCCACGCGCGCGGCTATGCTGACGCATGCATGCTTGTTTTTGTGCTCGGGACAGTGGGGGGTGTTTTACGCGTGTTTGTGACTGTTAAAACGGGTCGAAGAATACCGCGACGACACGCGCGCAAATACCCGCACCTAATGCCATATTAGTTAAGGGGCGGCAAGCTGCCAAGCTCAGCACGCAAGCAAGCAAGCACGCTTGCAAGCTTGTGCTTGCTCAGCACGCGACCAGCACTCAATTGCCGAACTGCGACCACTGGCATGGAGTCAGCGAGCGTCGCGTCCTATTGGAGGTGTCCTACCTCAAATCGCAAATGTCCTGCCCGGGCCGCGACCACAGGGACCCGGCAATCAGCCAGGATCACGCATCTTTGAGCGCTCTCGATCGACGCGCGTTCTCAAAGTAAGATCTCGAGGTCTCGAGGTAAGGTCAGCCCCGCGGTGCTGAACAGCCGGTCGACCGTTACATGTCGGCAAAGCATTTCGCATGAAACGGTGAGTCAACTTTGGAAGCCCGCCCCGCACTTCGAGTGAGTGGATGGAGGGATCGATGGAGGCCATCTTTCTCGAAGAAAGCCAAAACACGCGCACGTTTGCGACGAGCCGATTTGGGCAGTGTGATGCACCGTGGGAGCAACCACCAGACGCGTCTCCCCCCATCAAAAATAAGGAGGCCAAACGAATCGCCGTGATGGAGGCCATCGTGACCGAGGCAGTACACGCCATGGCTCGGGAGGTTGCCGCCAAAGCACTCAGAGAGTCGGCGTTCGCTCTACAGCGGCTCGCATGGCCGGCGGAGCTGACCACGCCCAATCTCTGGACAGAGAAGCAGCACGCACCGGCCGCTCTCCACTTTGTCTTTGTCAACGCGCGAGCCTCGAACGGCCCCGCGGCCCTCTCGCCCCGAGTGCAGCTGCCCACGGCGATCAACTTCTTCGTACGTGTCAAGTTCCAGCGGGTTGGTTTCCCCTTCCCGCCCGGTGTCTCCAAGCACTACCTGCACACGGCGCGCATGCAGGCCGGCCATGTGTCGGCGGGCCTCGTAGCCCGCATCGCCTTCGACGCTCGTCATGTCATCGGCTTACTCAAGCACCAGCATCTCACGCTGTGTCAGTTGGTGCTCGAGGTACCATCGACTGAGAGCGTCAACCCAGGGCTGCAGCCGACCAAGTTATCCTTTCACCCGTGCCATGCGTGCCAGCTGCATATGGGCGGCGCACGACTGCAGCCGCGTGGACCATATGGCCCAACCTCCCCTACGCCCGCTGCCGCCGCCGCCGCTTCGCCCAAGGACTCGACGAGGGGCAGCGCCGTGACGGGCAGCGCCGTGACGGGCAGCGCCGTGACGGGCAGCGCCGTGACGGGCAGCGCCGTGACGGGCAGCGCCGTGACGGGCAGCGCCCCCCGGCTGATCGTACCCGTGTGGCCCGTGGTCGGTGCGCGGGCGGGTCGAGCTGACCCGTTGCTCATCGTGCCTCCTCGCCAGCGTTCCATCTTTGGTACCTTTGGCTCCTCTGACGGCCGTTTCGGAGCAGCGCTGGCCTCATTCCGAGTGGATATGATCGCGCCGAGCGCAGCGATCAAAGAGGCCTCCAGGGAGGCGGCGAGCGCACGCAGCAAGAGCAGCGCTATCTTGGCGTCGGCATGCGAGGCGCCGTCTTGGGCGAAATCCGCACGTCTCGCCAGCACAGCGCGTCCTACCGGCAAGCGCGGTCCGCGCGCGGGCGCTGTCACGAGCAGAGGCGCTGTCACGGGCGCGGGCGTTGTACCGGGCGCGAGCACTGTCACGAGCACGGGTCAGACGGCGAGGGCGTCCACTTTCCGAAGTGCTTCTCTCGGGACGCTCGTGCAGCCTGCAACGTCCGACAGGACGCCTCTCCCTTCGGCACGACTGCTCGGGAAGGAGCTCGAGGTGGGTGCGACTAGGCGCTCTGGCTCCGCAGCAACTGGTAGCGACCAAGCGCAGGAAGCAAGCCCAAATTAGGACGCAAAGCCCAAATTAGGAAGCAAGCCCTCGATACCACCATCGCCCCTATTCGAGCGGGCAGCGCCCACTACGGCGCCCATGGTCCCGTCTGCACGTCTACCGAGCGGCCCGATGCGCATGACGGCCGATGACAGAATGGAAGCCTCCCCATCGGATGTCAGAAACGTCGCGGCGCTGCTTGCGTCGGATGTTGGAGTACGCTGTACGGCCATCGGTGCACGTGATGGACGACATCGAAGTCACAGCACTATAACTTGATGAAAGTAAGGTCATAACCTCTCAGTACAGTAGTGATAAGGGTCCCTGATACCCAAAGCCAATTAAACGATGCTCACGGCTTGCTCTCTCACCGCACGCGCCCTGCTCTCCGTCGCACTGAACAGCTGCACGCGGTTTATGTCAACGGAATCGTGCCTTGCAATGAGAGCGCACAGCTTCCGGCCACGTACACGCACTCGTCGGCCGAGCGGCTGCGGATCAGCCCACCTCGCCGGCTCGCCTGCAGGCAGTACATCGGCTCCTCAGGCGCCCTCCCGAGCTTCTCCGCATAGTATTGATTCAGGAAGACTTGGATCGAGCCGGTGGCAATGTCCTCGTCGATCCCCAGGGCAGGGACGAAGTTGCGCACGGTGAAATCGGTGCGCTGATCGAGCACTCCAACAGCACACTCGGGAAGGTAATCCTTCTGCTGTGTCACGGCTCCGGCCGTGCATGCAAAAACACCGACGGCCTCGAGCTTTCGAATTGCGGCAATGTCGGGCGTGAGTAAAGCGAACGCTTCAGGAGTCAGTTCTGCGAACATGAATTTGCCACCAAGCACGAGCCCATGCTGGAGGATATCGCTGCCCTTGGTGTTGAGCGCTTCCTCCAAAGTCGCGCGCGGCATCGTTTCAATCGCCGACCCCTTCCCGCTCGGCAGTGCGACCTCATACAATAGCCCTTCGCTCCTCAGCGACACCTTTCCGTAAATGGATGTGAGGTCAACGGCTGCCAAGCCAGTGCGCGCCCTGACAGCAGCGGCCACTCCAAGGCAGGTGTGTCCAGAGAGGATGGCCATCTCCTTGCCATGGAGATTGAACATCCGGACCGTGCCCATCTCTAAGTCGACGAAGCTTGTTGTCGGCTGCGCCGTCTCCCGTGCAACCTTGCTCATCCATTCGTCGCTCATGTGCATCATGGATTTCGCAGGGAACACAACACAAGTCGGGTTGCCGGAGAACACGGTGCTCGTGAACACATTGACGACTTGAAAGTGCGCAGCAGCCACTTTGTGCATTGCCGACATCGGGGAGGCTTCAACGCTTCAACGTGTGAACGCGCGGGACGGGCGCCTATACCATTTATGGTATGTGACAGCCCGTCACGGCTGAACGCTAGTGGATTCTGCATTCATATGTACGCCGGTCCGGTGTCTTGGGCGTCGAGATTATTACCATTACGTTGGCTTTGTATGACGACGGTTGGTGTGAAAGTGCAGTGTGAAAGTGTCTTGTGTGTGACGAATTGAAACCATTGGCTGTGAAAGGGGGAGACTCGTCAGGAAGGACCACATTCGAACTTCTGTGCAGTCATCGTATTCCTTGCATTGGGATCTCACGGTCGCAGATTAGACAGCGTTTGTCAGCTCCTGCTCGACTTGCGAAAGTCGAGGATCACGCCCGGCTCCGGAAAGCGCTCGAGCGTTTCGGCCCACGCCACTGCTGTGACGCCCTCAGGCACCCATGCGACCGTGCAGCCGAGCTGTGCGACGTCCAAGCAGTTGTCACGCTCGTTATCGAAGAAGAGTACCTCTTCAAACGCGAGCCCCGTTTGCTCGGCAATGTTGCGCAGGTGCCCTTGCTTGTTCCCCTTGTGTATCTCCTCGATCTGCATCACGTCCTTGATGCAATACCCGCTGCCGATGTCGAACTTGCGCATGCACTCCTGCGCCCACTCTGGCTCGTCGGTGCAGCTCGCCACGCCGACCACTGTATTGATCCAGGCCGGGTCCGTCTTGAGCTCGCGCAGCACCTCGGGCACTGCGCCGATCATGCGCACCTTGGCGCCGCGTACATCCGTCAGGTCCGTGCCGGCCGCAGCCTTTGAGAACGGCGCACCTCCTCCCCACAGCATGTACATATCAGGGTACCAGAGGCATCCGTCGAGATCAAAGATGATTGCGGCTGGCCGCGTGGCGCTCGAGGCGAAAACTGCGGGCCGCGTGACGCTGGAGACGCTCATGAGGGCCGCGCTGCTGACGAAGGCGGGTCGCACAAGCATTTATGGCGAAGAAGCTGCCCTCAACGAAACGAGGTGTGAATGTGTGGTTACGGCAGGATGCACGCCCCAGTAGAACGCAATTGCACCTTCAGATTCCGCGATCGCCTAGGCGTAGTCGCCGGTGGAGGTTGGGCTAGGTCAGCACACGATCCCTGACCACGTGTGCCTGTCGCTCCCCTGCAGCAACCCCCTTGCAGCAACCAACCAAATCGGCGACGAGGATGCCCTGTCCTCGCTGACCACGCTGTGGCATCTTCACAGCACTCCTAAAAAGGCCGAATTGCATGCATCAACCGCCGCGACGAATCCGTGGCGGTTCAAAGTGGCCACCACAAGCCACGATGCATAGTCGTGCGAGAGGCGGTTGCTCACCGATGCGGCTGCTGCTGGTAGGGCTCGGCCTGGTGAATAGCGGGACCGTATGCAACGAGCCGGGCTTCGAAAACTACCGACGCGGCGGCGACTGCGTGCGGCCGCCGCTTCCCGTGTGCACCGACCCACAAGCCGCAAACTACCTTCCGCCGGGTCCAGGTATGCCACGGCGCGATACAACGCGATACACGCGCGCTCACTTAAGGGCCAGTGCGCTGACCTGCACTTATGAGCGCTTCTCGGCACGCAGGAGGGTACACGTCGATCGCTGTCGAATTACCGCAGAGCTGCCGGTACAACCTGTATGCATGCGACGACGACCAGGCTGACAACTTCATGTGGGCATGGATCGTCAACGAGGGCACGCTACGCTTCACAAATTACAAGCCGCGCCCCGACTGGTTCGAGTACGATGCGACGACGGGCCTCCACATGTGGCGGCAGGCCGCCGATGCGATCACGGCCGTGTGGGCCTTCATACCCTCCCGTTCGATGTGTCAGTACGGTGGCTGCAACGACACGCTCGCCTCCAATTACCAAGCGCGGGCCACATTCAACAATGGCTCATGCGTGTACCCGCGGATGGGGTGCGCGTCGCACCGCTCGGCCGCGTGACCCGCACGCCTGCCCCATCGCGTATACCAACGCCTGCACCTCCATGAATCTTTGCATCTACCGCATCCGCGCGTCCGCCGCATCCCAGTGCCTTTGGCTTTGCATGTGCCACTCATATCTGTCCGCTTCCCCGTGTGTCTCTTTGCGTGCATCTCGTCCCGCAGCTGCACTGACCCCACAGCTGCCAACTACCACCCGGCGTACTCCATCTCGTGCGCGTGGGCCGCGCCGCCCCCGCGCGCTCCACCTGCTCGTCCTCCGCCCGTACCGCCGCCGCCACCGCTGCCTCGTCCTCCCCCCATCCCACCGCCCTCGCCGCCGCCCTCGCCGCCGCCCTCGCCGCCGCCGCCCTCGCCACCACCACCGTCGCCGCCGCCGTTGCCACCTCCCTTTCCGCCCCCTCCGTCGCCGCCGCCGCCTTCTCCACCGCCGCCCTCGCCACCTCCATCCCCTCCATCGCCACCGCCATCGCCG
>JWZX01003106.1:0-51474 GCA_001275005.1 Chrysochromulina tobinii | reverse complement strand
CGGACGCAGCGGAGGTGGCGCTGGCGGCGGACGGACACCTCTGCGGGCTCGCGACAGCAGACGAGCCTGCAGAAGTGGTGCCAGCGGCCTCAGTAGTAGGGGGGGCAGCGGCGTCGGCATCGGCAGTGGGCGCCGCAGCGACGGCGAGGGAGGCCCGCCAGGGCGGCGGCGTGGCACAGCCGCCGGACGGGCCGGCGAAAGCAGGCGAGGCGGCGCCCGCGGCCGTGGACGTCGAGGGCGCCGCAGTTGAGTCGCCGGCATCCACGCTTCCGCTGTTGCCACTCACGTCTGCTGATGGTCGTGACGGGCTCGGTGGCGCCGCAGCGGGCGCGACCGGAGCACTCGCCGCCACTGGCCCTGTAGCTGCCGCGGCGGTGTTCTCGGGCGCGTCATCCGCGGACGGCTCAGCCGCGTCCGCCACCGAGCCCTCCGCAGTCGAGCCAGCTGCCGTGCTCACGGAGCCGAGACTCGAGCCGCGACTGACAGAGGGGATGGACGCCGACGCCGAGTCGCCCTGCGAGGCATGGGAGCCCTGCAGGTTGAGCGGCAGCACGCGTGTGGGCGCGGCCGTGCTCCCTGCGGACGGCGACACGCCCGAGGTCGTGCTCGCGGTGCCCGAGCCCCCATCCAAGCCAGCACTCGCGAGTGTACGCGAGACTTTCGACGGAGACGGAGGCTGCGACAGGGAAACCTCGGACGGGATTGGCTCCGGGTCCTCCCTACTTCCGGTCGGATCGTCCTTGTCCAGCGTAAACGTTTTACGAAAGGCTTCAGCACGATGCTCCTCTGCGCGGTGGCACAGCACGATCGGGATCTTTCCCTGCTCCTCTCCGGCCTTTGGCAGATCGGCAAAGGGACGATCGTTTAAGAGCGGCTCCGAGGTGGCGCGCCGGATTACTGCGATCGCTGGTTGATCCACGGTGATCGCCGGTGCCGGCTTTGCCTGATTTTCTTCCGCCTGCATCAGGGTTGACTCCGCGCGCCGCCGTCTTTTTTTGTCGCGTGAACAAAGGTCAAAGCGTGAACAGGCAGCAAATGGTTCACGCTGTTTTGGGGGGTCATGACAGCCTGCTGTTCCTGGACAGGAACGGACTCCCACTGACCGCACAAACCGGTAAGCGCCCGTCGTCACACGTCCGCGAACTTTGATGTGCACGCCCGCCCGCCCCGCCGCCGGCGCCGATTGTGAGCGCGCAGGATCCCCCACCCCAACGCTTCAGAAGAGGCCGAGGCACATGCGGCTCGGTCGATCTGTCGGCCTTGGCTCGACACCCTCGGTCTGGATCCCATTGTCTGAGAGGTCATTGAGACGCACCGCTTCGGGCTTGCGGCTCAAGCAGCACTCGCCGTTCGCGAAGGCGTAGTCGGACGGCCACGCCACGTCGTAGTCGATCACCGCGTGCGAGATCAGAAGCTGGTCCACCGCGCAGAGGAGCATCGTGACCAACGGCACGTCGAGACCGCCGTCAATGTCGACCCAGCGCTGCTCGGTCTCGCTCGGCCGCTTCATGCGTGCGAGGACGCGCACGTCGCCGCCGGGGCCCGCGCTGGCGCCCGTGAGCGACACCGCCGTCAGCGCAATGTTCGTCAACAGGTTGTTGCACGAGATCTGAAAGATATCCCCGCCATCGGGCAGCGGCGCAAACTCGAACTGGTCCGCGGGCTCCTCGAGATCGTCGGCGAGATCGTCGGGGTTCGTACTGGCAGATGGATTGTGCGGTGCGCTGCCCGGGAACCGACCCCTCGACGCGCTCGCACGGTCCTTGGCGCCAGCTCCTTCCATGTCGAGCGTATACACCGAGAGTTGCCGGCTGGCTGTCTCGGAGCGCAGGCCGGCGGGCTTCTGGTCGCGATGGACGATCATGAGCCGCGGCCGCGTCTCGGACTCGAGGTACATCCGCACGACCGTCAGGTACTCTGTGAGCACCTTGCCTGTCTTCGGATCGACCGTGTCGACGGGCGCGGCGCGGTCCGAGTAGCGTGACTCGGCACGCCAGAGAGTCGCGCCGTCAGCAGCATCGTGCAGCTCCATCCATTCGGCGAAGGAGCTCGTGCGCGTCTTGCTTCGCCAAAAGACGACGGGGCCGGCTTCGTCCGGCCCGAAGCCGCTGTGCATGAGCCGCGTCGGCACCCGCACTGTGCCCACGGGGGCCGAGTACAAGTGCGGGTCAACGAGGAGCGAGCGCTTGCCGAGTGACTCGACGCCGCCCCATTTTTTCTTGTGCAAGTATGGCATCGAGCTTCGCTAAAAATCGGGTCGGAGTCGCGCTAAAGCAGCAGCGTCAGACGGATGCCGACCAATGCCGAGACGGATGCCCACAGGAGAAGGGCGCCCTCTTTTCAGCCTTCGCACCTTCCTATTTTGTGCTGCAAGTCAAGTTCTACGCGGTTTCACATTCAGTCGAGATACCGTTGCTAATTTGCTTGCTTGCTTTTGGGGTGTGGAAATGAAGACTTTTAAATAAACCTCGAGGGAATCGGCTTCGTCAAAATGGTCTCCCGTACCGACCGTCGGCTTTGACGAGGACGAACTGTCCAGGACGGCACCTGGGAGCGCGCCATGTCGATGCTTGAGCCACGAGCTATACGCACAGCCCAGAGAGAGCCGCTCTTCAAGCGGTCGTTCAAGCAGCCCGCATTCGGCCTATTCCGTTGGCTGAAAAAGGCACGCGCGCTGCAAGATCTGCATGCCGCCCATCCCCAACGAAACGGACCGGCCGCGGCCAACGTCGCCCACCATCACGAAGCACCAACGAAAATGTGCTTTCCCGGCAAGATGCCAACGGACCTTAGCCCGGCAGAGCTCGGCCGGCCACCACGACGAGAAGTGCAGTTTTTTTTGAGCTCTGAGGACTCGGTCAAGGCCGGCAATGCTTTCCCATACATTTGCGAGGATGGCGTCATCCTCTCGAAGGAAGAGCTCGTCGCGCGAGGACTAGCTCAATCTCCCTTAAACATTCGCTCTGAACACTCGGTGAAGGCTGGCGACGCGTTCCCGTACATCTGCGAGAATGGCGTCGTCCTCTCGAAGGAAGAGCTCGTCGCGCGAGGGTTTGTTCGATGCGACTCTCCCTTAAACATTCGCTCCGAGTACTCGGTGAAGGCTGGCGACGCGTTCCCGTACATCTGCGAGAATGGCGTCGTCCTCTCGAAGGAAGAGCTCGTAGCGCGAGGATTTGTTCGAAGCGACTTCTAGGCTCCGACAGGTTGTAACATGCGGAGGGGCCGAGTGGTCCCGGAAGTAATCGACATCACTGGCGTCGCGTGTTCTAATTAATGATGCCCATGGCTTCGTGTGACTGATATCCAGGGTTCCGTCATTTAAGGGTCCGCGGTCGGGTAAACTCGACTGAACCCTCCCGGCCCTCAGACCCGCGCGCGACGCCCCGCGCGACCCCTGTCCTCTCCAACGAAGTCCGACGTAACATTTCGTACGCACCGTGGGTCCGAGGACCGAGGACGCGCGCGCGCGGCGGGGCGCGCCGCCGTTTACCGTTACGTGGAATCGTTACGGGCGCTTATGCGCGGACGCTCCGTATACAGTCAAACGACATGCGTCCTCTACGCATTCTTTTTCTATATAGAACGTGCATCGGTGTCGACGGATTCGTAACGGCTTACGCGATCATCCCGGCGCGAGCGGCGCGGGCGCAGGCGGGCCAACCGCGCGGACCACCCCCCCCAAATGTCGTCCTCGGCGCCGAATTGCCTCGGTGCGCCGGCGGCCGTACGACCGGGGCGCGGCGGTGCCGCGCGTCGCCGTCGGTCGGGGCGCGTCGCGTCCGGATGTTCGCGTCCCGCTCGGCGGTGGCGCGGCTGCCCGCGCGCGGGTCGCGCGCGGCGGCGGGGCAATGCGGCGCTGATGTGGCGGGGTCGTAGGGACCCTACGGGCGGGGCTCCTCGCGCGGTATTGGTCGTAGTAAAGATTCGATTTCAGATTCAGATACAATCAATCGGCATGCGGCCTCGCCACCGATGCTGCACCAGCCGGCAAGACTGCGCACGCAACGCGAATAACTGCTGCAGGGATACCACCGTAAAATGGGCCGCCCACAAGCAGCTGCAGCGCGAGCGTACCTGGCCAGCTCGAGTTTTCATAGTCAAAGCCGGGCGGCGCGATGCCCACCAAGCCGAGCGCGCAGATAACGAGGCTGGCGAGCAACGCACAACCAAAGACAAAATCCGTCACGTGCGGGCCTGTGCTTTGCCTTCGCCTCTCCAAAGCAATCGCGAGGCATGTGCAAGTTGTGGGCGACGCGATGACTACCGCCGTCCACAAAAGGTGAGCCTCGTCGTTCATCTTGGAAGAGCGCACGTAAGCCACTGCAAAGGAACCGAGCAACGTAGCTGCTACCGCATTGGGCGAGTGCACCAGTGCTGCTCGCACACGAGCTGCCCGTGCCTTAGGCTTCCAGACCATTAGGTGGAACAGCCACCATTCGTGCCAAACGAGAAAGCTCAGTCCAATCAGCAGCATGCTACAATTCATGGCGAGCTCAGGCGTTACCGCTGAAAAGCCGTGCCTCATCACGGCCTTGATGTTGCCGTGGCTCTTCATGTACTTCCTTGCGGACACGGCGGACTGTGAAACATTATAAACAGTGGCTGTGAAACATCACGAGAGTGCCGTCAGACTTAAAATGACTCATGTGCGTTTTCGTAAAACGCTGATTCTCTACAGGTTTGGGCAGCCCAAACCCCACGCCCCCCCGGTAGGTGCATTCACGGGATAAATACGCACCGTTCCTGCAACCGGAGTACGAAGTGCGGGTGATGCAGCTCGGCGACGCGCGGCGCGCTCTCGTCAAAGGGGCTCAGGAAAAGCTCCTGGCGTGGCCGAAGCATGCCGACGGCGGTGACGGTCTCGAGCGCGGCGGTCGTGTCCGCCAGCTCCACGTGCAGCCGCAGCTTGTCGGCGAGCGTCTCCTGGCGCACGCGCTTCGCACGCACGTCCTCGAGCAGTGCCTCGTGGTCGGGCTGGTGCCGCTTGAGGCCCGCACCAGCCTGCGCGCCGCTGCTCTCCCCGCCACCCTCGGCGCCCTCGGCGGCCGCATGGAGCATTTTGTAGATGGCGGTGGACACGTCGGGAATGTACTTGGTCAGGTTCTTGCGTCGCTCCTTGTCGTCCGCGAGAGCACGCTGCTTCAGAAGCGTCGCCTTGAGTTGCAGGCAGCACTTTTCGAGCGCGCGCTTGACCGCCTGCTGCACCTCGGGGATGTCGTCTCCAATGTACTCCTTGCCCGTCCCCTTGAAGGGCACCTTGGTCGACACGAGCGACACGAAGACGCCCACCTTGTCCTGGTTCTGCCGGATCTTATACGTCGCCCAGTGGATGCGCCGTTTGCTCACCTGGGTCGCAACATCCGCCCCTCCTTCGAATAAGAGAGGAATGCGGTTGGCGAAGCGGTAGACGGTAATGCCCGGCTTGGCGTCGCGCCCGCCCAGGCACACGCCCGCCTCGATGATCAGCGGATGGCCTTCGTGGGAGCACCCCGCGTCTTGGAAGGTCGCAACCATCTCGGGGCGCAGCTCCTTCATAATGCCAAGTCGCAAATTGTACTCGCCGACGGGCGAGAGGCAGTCGACGGGCACGGCGGCGAACTTGGCATCTCTCATCAGGTGCGCGAGCTGCACCACCTGCTTGTGCTCGAGCGCCGACGCGTCCGTCTCGCGCTCAAGACGCAGCTCATCCACCAAGCGGGCCGCGAGCTTCGCGTCGATGCAGCTGAAGTCCTTGGCGAGGAACTTGACGAGCGTCTTCTCCTTCGTCTCGCGCAGTAAGGTCTGAAGCAGCTCGGCGTGCACCGAGGCCGGGTGGGGCTTGATATACGACGGCGTGGGCGGCATCTCGTCCGAGCGGCGAGCGTACTCGAGCGCGAGCGTGTTACGCTCACCAAGCGTGCCAACCCGGAGGCGGAAGCGCGCGTACGGTGTGATCACCGCCATCTGGCGGAGATACTTGACGATGTACGAGCGGTACGAGGACCACGCGCCGCCCACGAGCAGCGAGATCTCGGAGCCGCGCCACCCTTGCTCGTTGGGCGTCTGCTCATGCAGCTGCACGCGCGGCTCATTCTTCTGTATGTCGATGTCGAGACGGCAGACCGAGATGGGCTTCGAGGCCCCTTGCGAGGAGCGCACGTCGACGGGCATGCCGGTGCTCTGCTTGGACCAGATGAGGGCCATCTTGGCGCCCAGACCGAACTTGCCGCGCGTCTGGCGCACGCCGTACTTGGAGCCCGAGAGGACGCGCCCGAGCATGTTCGGAATCTGCTCGTGCTTCATGCCACACCCATTGTCGCGCACGGTCACGCGGTAGTAGAGCGTGTCGCTCTTGCTTTTGCCGCCAGGCCTCTTGGCAACGCTCTCCTCGCCATCATCGTCGCCCGCGTCCGCGGCGCCCGCCGCCGCAGTCGCCTTCCCCTTGCCCTTCTTCTTGCCAGCCTCATCATCCTTGAACAGAGCCTCGTCGCGCCGCTCGTGCGTGGCGAGACCGAGCACCTTGTTCAGATCGGCGCCATCGAGCTCGTGGATTGCGATCTCGATGTCGGGCAGCTCGCGGATCGACTCGCACGCGTCGAGCGAGTTCTCCACGAGCTCTCGTATGGTCGTGTACAGGCTCTTGCCCGGGTTGTCGAAGCCGGCGATGTTCTTGTTCTCGGAGAAGAATTCGGCGGGCGACTTGAAGCGCAGCACCTCGCCGCGGGCCGTCGTGATGCCGCTGCCGTCCTTTTTTGGTGGCATTCGTCAGTGGAGCCCGAACCCAGCGAGCGTGAAGCGGGAAGTCGGGTCCATGACAATCTCAATCACACAAAAAGTGTGAATGATATAAACTTTGGTGTGTGTATGATCGCCTCTTCACACGGAGAACTTCACACAGCGCGCGAGAGAGAGGAGGAGAAACTGCGGCACGCGCTCGCGCTCGCGGAAGCTGTGTGAACTTCACACGCTCTCGTCCAAACTATGTTCACACGGAGTCCCAGCCAGATTCGGTCAGACCTGCTCCGCCGCAGCTTCGACGAGCGCGAGCGCGTGCCGCAGCTTCTCCTCTCTCGCGCGCGCCCCCTCGTCCTCCTCCGCCTCGCGAGCCGCACGCCGCCGCGTCGCGACGTCCCTCAGAGCAGAAACCAGCTTTCCGCGCAGCTCGTGCAGCGCGCGCCTGAACTGGTCGGCCGACACGAGTGGCGGTTCGCCCGACCGCCGAGAGCAATCGGCGTCCTCGGCGAGCGCCGCCGCCGCCTCGGCCCCCTCGAGCGGCTCCTCGGACGCTTCGAGGCGACGCGAAAGCTCCACTCCGATCTCGGTGATCATCTCGGCCACGTAGCCCCGGTCATCGAGCATCCCCGGGCCGGTGGCTTCGCCAACTGCACGGAGCATCGCGAGAACGTTCCCGACGAGCGCCACGGCCGACGGTGCCGCCGCGCGCCGCGCCGCACGCGCCCAGCCCACCGCCGTCGTGCTGAGAGTCCGGAGTAACTCCTCGGGGAACTGGCGCCCCAAACGGCGCGTCGCCTCAGGGAATTCGACGGTCGTGCCTGCGCTCGTCGCATCGGAGGAGGGGGCTGCCGCCGCCCCCCCCCCATCGACACCCGCGGTGGCAAGGAGCGCGGCGACGTCGAGGAATTCCGCCTGAGCAGTCGAGCCGAAACGACCGAATCGCTCGCCTGCGCACAGCATGGCCTCCCAGGCGACAGCGGCGATGGGCGCGAGCTCGGCTGGCGAGATCGTGCTGAGGAGAGCGCCCGCGCAGCGCAGGATGCGAGCGGCGACACTCCAGCGTGCCTCGTCTGCAGAGGCTGCGCCGCTGCTGCAGTCGCCGGCGCTGCTGCTGCCACCCGCCCCGCTGGGGCCACCAGCGCCGGCGCCACCTTTGGCTTCCTCGTAGACGCCCAGGTAGCGCTGCAGGCTACCGAGCACGAGCGGTAGCAGCTTGGCCGGTGGCAGGAGCTGCCTCGCGCGCCGTGCGAGGGCCCCCGCGCGCGACTTGGTCGCAGCAGCATCTTCGGCCTCGCCCGCGCCAGCTTCCGCCTCAACGCTACCCGTGCGTCGATCAGCTCCACACTCGTCGGCGTCGTTGCCGCCAATGTACGCATTCGTGAGGGCCTCGAGCGCGGCCCGCATCGCCGCATCCTCGGGTGGCGCATGGCCAGCATCGGCCGCCTGCGCGCAGGCTGCCCCCAGGCAACGCAGCGCTCTTGGCACCAGAGCGGCCAGCGCCACGGCCGCGCCGTCGTCGTCGGCCTCGGAATTGGGCGCCATATCGGGCACCTGCGCCTCACCGTGCGCGTCCGCGCCGGCCTCGCCTGTCGAGGCGGCCACATGAAGGACGAGGGCGGCGGCGAGTGTGCACACTAGCCATGAGGACACTGACGACGGCGATGGCGGCGACGGCGGCGGCGGCGGCCCTTCGTTGAACGACGCGGCCAGACCCACGAGCGCCGGCGCATCGAGCGCAGCCTCCATCGTAAGCCTCCAGGCAGCCGATCGGACGAGAAGTCGCGCCGCATTGCCATCCGCGGCGGTCGGGTCTGTGAGCACCAGAAGCAACTCTAGGGCCGCGGCACGTGTCCGCTCGGCCACGGGCGGCGAGGCGGCCGCCAGCAGCGCCGTCAGCTCGGCCTCGCCCGCCGCGACGACGGCCTCATCTGACAGCTCGCATGCCTGCTGAAGCAGGCCAACGATAGCGCTGGTGGCGGCGCCTGCGGCGCCATCGCGCAGCTGCGACCACGCGCTGCTGTATAGGGCGCGCTCAAGCAGCAGCATCTCGCACAGCTCCTGCTGATCGAGGCAGCACTCGCGTGCGGCCATCCAACCGGCGACGCGGACGGGCGCGCTCGCGTGGCCGCAGCTCCGCACTAGGACGGCTGACAAGCGGTCGAAGGGCAGCTTGTCGCACGAGTGCATGCGCACGAGCGCCTCCTCGCTAATCCTCAGCAACGAGGCGAGTTGGCTGAGCACGCCGGTAAGCTCAGAATCGGCGACGTCGTCCCACGCGTCGAGGATCTCGAGCGCCTCATCCAGTGCGGCGAGATGCTTGCTCGCCTCCGAGCCCGAAAGCGCCTCGGCCTGCTTTCGCTTCTTGCCTCGTGGCATCGTGTCGGGAGGCCGTGCGTCGGCGGGCCTCAGTTTGTGCAACAGTTGTCTGTGAACGGTGCGTGTCGAGCTCGTCCCGCTCGCCCTAAGCAGAACGGAACACGTTCAGAGTACATGTATTTCAGTTTCGTTGCCCAGCTTGCCCGATTGGCGGTCTCGTTCAAGCATGAGCGAAGGTGGCGACAATGGCCCAGGGCCTCTCTCGCGGCGCGGCTCCTTGCAGCGCGCGCAGCGCCGCGAGGCGAAAAGCCCGTACGGTGGCAAGCCCGGGAGCACGGGGCTGACAGACTCTGGAGTCGATGGAGGCTTTGATGAGGAGGTGGTGGCGGCCGGCAGTGTGAAGCGTACGATGTCGACCTTCCGAAAGGCGGCGCTCTCGGCCATCTCCTTGTCGCACGGCAACAAGGCGGCTGGCCCGCAGGAGATCACCCTGTGGAAGGACAAAGCGAACGACGTGCTCGGGATCACCTTCGACGTACCAGAGGACACGTTGCTCAAGGGTGTGGTCGTGTCTAAGCTCCATGAGGGCTCCCTCATCGCCAAGTCTAAGAAACTCAAGGTGGGTGATGTGGTGCACGTCATCAACGGCCGGCCGGTGGTGACGCCTCCTGAGGCTTTGGCGCTGCTGCAGGACATAAAGGGGGTGATCCAGCTGGTGATCACGAGCGTGGGCGCGAAGCCCAGGGCGCGCGACAGCACTGCCGAGACCGAGCGCTCCACGTCCCTCTTGTCGTCGGCCCTATCCTATCGGCCTGGCAGCAGTCGCGGCAAGGCCAAACCTGATGCAGCCGGCGCCACGGCAGCGGCAGCGGACGAGGCCGACAGCTCGAACACTACCGTCGTAGTGAGCTGCTCGCAACTCATCCTCGAGTCGAAGAAGGTCGTCGGTACGGCGAGCGGGCTGGACGCGCAGCTGGACGAGCTGTACAAGGCTCTCAAGGCCAAGCAGATAGAGTCGCAGCGCGCGCTCCGCCTGCTCATGGAGCTCGTGGGACAGACGGCCGTCGAGCAGGCTGGCCTCGTCATCGCCAACGAGCAGCAGGGCAACTTGCCCAAGGGTTGGGTGGAGTACTATGACCAGCAGAGCTCCAAGCACTACTATTACAACGTGCACACCAAGACGACCACCTGGACGAAGCCGAAGAAGGTACAGCCGCCGCAGCCGCAGCCGCAGCCGCAGCCGCAGCGCTCGTCGTGTCCATCGTCGGCAGCGCCTGCGCCCGTAAAGGTCGAGGGCCGCGGCGGCGGCGGCGATGACGACGAGTGGGACGAGGAGGAGGTGGAGGATGAGGAGTTTCAGAGTGATCGAGCGAGCGGGCGAGACACTTCACGCAGCCAGATCATCTCCGATGAGGTGGCGGAAGCCATCGAGGCGCTCTCGACGAAGAGGAAGATGATCGAGACGGTACAGATCGAGTGCAGCCTCGCGCCGCGCCACGGCATCGCTGGCCTGCAGTCCGTCTCGCTCTAAGGACTGCAGTGGCGGCGCGACAGAGGGCCGCCTCCGGCTGCGCTGACGGCCGCGCGGCATCAGCAGTTCAGCACGATTCCGTCTCTGTAAAAGGCAGAAATGCCGTGCCGACCGCCCTGTCCCGAACGGGCGAAACGCATTTGGACTTCGGATGCGGGCAATGTGTGTGCTGCTGCTAAGTGATAACCTGCTATGGGCGGCGCGGCGATGCGCACGTATCAGGACGAGCTCAGTCATTCCAGAGCTCGACACTGTGCTTGCATGACCATGTGTCAACATTCCCGCGACAGTCTGTTCCGTGGGCGCGCGTCCTGGCGTCCCTGCCCGCCTGCCGCCTCCCCGCTGCCTCCCCTCGAGCTGCCTCCGGCGCGCCTCCGTCGCATCTGGCGGCGTCGCTGCGTTCGGTTGCCTCCGACCCCACGTGCGTCCCGCCGCCCGTTTCGTGTGCCCGGAGATCGTCGGCGCAGCGTCCGTCGAGAACGCGCCGACCCCGCCGCGCGGGTGGAACGGCGGGTCCCGGGGTGGCGCCGGGGCGGTACCGCTGGGGGTCCGCGCCGCGGGACCCGGGTTTCCGATTCATATTTGATATTAATACACGATGTAGAACTGGAAGAAACACACATGGCGCCCACCGTCGCGGGCCTCTCGCTTTCGCTCTTTTTCAGGAGCGACGTCGCGGCGGCCGCCAGCCACGGTGCGCACGGAGCCGTCAGCTCTCGCCGCGATAGCACACTGGGGCACGCATGAGTCAACATCAGAAAGTAGTCACATCGTCGCAGATCGCACTGGGCCGTCCCCAGTCGGGCATGCCCTACCTGTCGCAGCCTCATTCGCCGTCCCAACCCCAGCCGAAGGCGGCCGAGCGCGCCTGTTTAGGAACGGCCGAGCGCGCCTGCTTCGGCCGCTCGGACGTGAATGGAGAACCATTTAACCGACAAGGAGCTTGGTGTCGTCGACGAACGAGTAGGGCGGTATCTCGAGGTTGAGCGGCGCGGGGCCCTTGCGGATGCGGCCCGACGTGTCGTAGTGCGAGCCGTGGCACGGGCAGAACCAGCCGTTGTAGTCACCGGCGCCGTTGATGGGCACACAGCCGAGGTGCGTACACACACCGATGCACACGAGCGTCTCAGCCTTCTGCACGCGGTCCTCATCAGCCTGCGGGTCGCGCAGCTCGCCCATGGGCACCGAGGTCGCCGCCGCAATCTCGTCCTCAGTGCGGCTGCGGATGAACACGGGCTTGCCACGCCACTTGACGATCATGCAGTTTCCTGGCTGCAGATTGCCAATGTCCACCTCGAGCGAGGCGAGGGCGAGGACGTCCGCCGCGGGGTTCATGGCCGCAAAGAACTTGACTACCAGCAGGCGAGCTGCCGAGGCGCCCATGAAGCGCGCGCCGCCGATCATCGTGTAGTTGAACGTGCGGTTGGCGGGGTCGGAGTGGCGCACCTTCGCCATGTGATAGGCAAGTGAATCAGAGTCGACGAACTTGTCGACGGGGACTGCGGGCGGCGGCGGGATGCGAGCAATCGGTCAGACTCAGGCAAACAGGCACGGTCGCCTCGAGACAGACCCGCGCAGCGCAGATGCCCTGGGTATCTTCCTGAGCAGCGGCGGCGGGGGCAGCGCTTACCGACAGTGCCGTTGTCCGTGGTGACCGTCGGAACGCTGCTCTGCACGGGCGCCGCAGCACGCAGCGAGCGGACCGCCAGCACCGGCGCCTGGCGTGAGAGCAGCGACGACACAGGCCGCGAGGCGCGGAGTGCGCGGCTCAAAGAAGCGGCCATGGAAAGAGGCAAAAAAACTTGGGCGATCTGCGCGACAGCACGCGAAAAAAACACCGCGCTGGAACGTATCCGGATAGCATTCAGTTTTCTCTACTGGAAGACGCTTCGATCCCTCCTGAATAGGAAGCTCCGATGAACTTCGAAGCGGCCGGCGGCCAGCTCTGGGCCGACGGAGGAGCGCGCGGCACCGCGCGAGTGGTGCGAGTCCACGGGACGGTGCTTCACGTCGAGGCTGCATGACGCAACCCGCCAATTCCTCGCAGATGCACCTGGTCACCGTTGGCGAAGTGGACGGAGACTCTGCGGTTATCTCCATGGGCACAGAGCCACCGCACGTATTCCGACTACCGCTCGCGCTGCTCCCTCCAGGCACTGCTGCTGGTAGGTCGCCACCGCTCCAAACCTACGCGCCCATATCATACGTGCACTGCAGGTGACTCTGACCACGTGCGGTTGTGGCAGGTAACATCATCTTGCTGCAGACGATGCGCGACTCCGGTGCAGTGCAGGAGCGCGAGCGGGGCATTCGAGCATTGCAGGCAGAGATTCGGGCGCGCTTTAGGCGATGAGTTATGTGCGCTACCCAGAGGGAGAGAAATGTGTGCTCGCCGAGAGCGGAGCGACGGATTGACGAAAGAGGACACGACATAGCCAATGGTCATAGCGCGGTTAGCGCGTTTTAGCGCTCTGAGTGACATTGTAGTACTCATTGGTGTTCTAGTGTGACGTGTGACCTGATATCTCTTATCTGAGCTGATGTAGTGCAGTGTGCAGATCTCCGCTCCCGTACTCCGCTCAGCGTCAGACGAGCGGCGGCCGCTCAGAGACGAGCCCCGCTCGCACCTGTGCTTGCGTCGCGGAAGTCTCTCGCGAGGGCTCCTTCATCTCTCTACATCATATCCCCGGGGGCTCTCTTTCAAGCCTCTTCACCGCCCCCGATCTTAACGCGCTTCGCTGGCGGGTCGCCGGCCAGCGAGGCCGTCGCCGCTCCGCCCGCGTCTTCGACGAGATCGTCTGCCGAGAGGAGCTCCATAGTATCGATCCGGCGCACCTCGAGTGGCTCAGCCTTTCGGGTAGCCGCTGCGGAAGGCGGCGGCATGAACGCCGCGTTCATGCGGTAGGTGACGGCGGCGACGCTCGTGCTCGTGTCCTTGCCGCGGCTGCCCGTGACCTCGGTCGTCGTTGTCGTTGTCGCGCTGCTGCTGCCCCCTGGAGTGCTGTCATCGCCACCCTCCCCTTCGACGGCGGCCTCGGCCTCGGCGAGTTCCTGCAGCCCGCTCAGAGAAGTGATCCTGGCGATCGAGGCAGGCAGCGTGCCCGATCCGCTGCCCGCGCCGCCAACGGGCGCCACCAGGCTCAAGGGCCCTGCATGCTGCATCGCCCGCTCGAAGCTTGCGATTGTGTCCACTCGTTGGATCGACGATGCGGGCACCTGCGACTTGCCGCTGGCCGCGTCGGCTGCCAGGAGCGTCTGCACGCCGCGACGCACGACCAACCGCGGCGACAATCCGCACGCCGGCTGGTCGGCGTACAGCGCCTCCTCCTCGAGAGCAGAGGCGGAAGTGTATGAGGAGGCGTCATCGTCATCATCTTCGCCCTCGTCCTCGTCGTCCTCGTCGTCCTCGTCGCCGTTGCTTTCCTCGTCCCGCTCTACCAGCGCGTCATCGAGCGGGTGCATTGCCGACGAATCAGCATTCGCGTCGTGCTGCTCGCCCGCAGATAGGCTCTCGTCTTCGAAGAGCATAGGAAATTTTGCCAAACGCGGAGATGTTTCTGGGATCCCCAAACGAAAATTCCTCGAAGAGCGCGCGCGCGCGCCTGTCGCCTAGTTACCTGGAAGACTACGACTTTTCGTAGTCGACGCGTCCCAATTGTCGCTTCGCGTCGCGTCAAGTGAAACAGTATTGGGTCGCCGGACGGAGCTGCTTGCAGGGAGGGACCGCGTTGTGAGAGACCCTTGCCGGCCGCGCGCTCACGCCACGGCTCGACCCGTCCAAAGTGTGGCCTTGGGCCTGCGCCTGATGGCGTCGTTGGAGGAGATGGAGGAGATGGAGGAGGTCGACTCTGAGGAGCCCGCTGAGAAGTTGGAGGAGGTGAGAAGAGCCAACGAAGCGAAGCGGCGTAGGGAGCTGGAGCAGATTCGAAAGGCCGAGGCGGAAAATCGAAAGCGGGCCGAGCGTGAGCGACTGAGAGAAGAAGATGCGATGCGGCGAGCAGAGAAAGAAAAGGAGCTGTTGATCGAATCGCTCGAAAAGCCGGTCGTGGCCTTGCTCGATAATTTGGGGTTGAGGGACGAGCTTGCGCTGACGCTCGCGCAGAGCGGCATCAACTCACTGCATACCCTGATCAGCATGCCTCGCCATGAGCTGATCGAGAAGCTAAACGGGAAGGTCTCGGCGATCGATGCGGTCGATCGCATGATCATCTCCGCATACAGATCCGATGCGCTCGAGAAGGTGAACACACTTTTGCTGCCGGAAGATGAGAAGTGGGAGCGCCTGGCAGCTGCCAAGCGTGCAGACGAGGAGAAAGCGGCCGAGAAGGAGAAGGAGGAGGTAGTGGCCCAAGTAGGCCATGCTCAGATGGCCTACTATGCTGCTCGCGGTCGCAAGATCGCAAACGTCGAGGAGCCCAAAAGCGACGAGGCGCCAGCGCCGGGGGTCCAGACGGAGCACGAGATCGAGGCCGAAAAGGTGCCCTTCGGCCCCCTTCGCATGGGCCTGATCGCGGTTGTCGACCGGTGGTTTGACTACCTCTCCACGCAACCCTCGATCATGCACAAGTTCGCAACAGCCAGTCGGGGAGATCAGAGTGCCGATGAGCCAGGTGGGCCGACCTGGCGGGACACGGTCGCCTGGGCAGTTTGGCTGCTAACCGCGCAAAGCGGCTGGCATCCGGGGACGTCATTTTGCCCGCGGCCGAGCTCGGCACCGCCGGCAAGCAGCGTGAGAAGCATGAGATCGGACGCGTCTTCGGGCAGCAGCACTTCGGACGGCTTTTCGCGCCTCGGCATGAACCGGCGGGCGATCGAGCGTGACCTAAAGCTCGCGCAGGATCACGCGTGGATGGCTCTTTATCCTGGGCTCAAGCGCATGAGTTCTGCTGACTGGCGCGTCTACTGGCACCGCGTCAACAGCTCCTTTGCCTCCTTTTTCTCCGAAAAGGGCAGTGAGCGCTGGAAGCTAGCGGCAGCTGCTGACGCGCGGGCTGCAGCCTTACGCGCAGGTAAGGTCCCAGCCGAGCAGCATGAGGCAGGGCTACACGCGGAGCGCATGGTCGCGGCGATGCTCCGCACGTCGCCACGTGGGCGCGCAAGGACGCCAGAGCAGCGCAACCCGCCGCCGCCGGTCCCCACGCCGCTGGGCATGGCGGCGTCCTTCACCCTCTCGATGGAGCAGATTCTGGAAGGGCGCCTGCGCTCAGCCAGCACCTCGTCCTTCTCGGCATCGAGGAGCATCCCAATTCAAGTGACCGTTAAGCAAGGGCCCGCCGCAGAAGGCATAGTCCCAGGGCTTAGCCTGCCTACGACTGTAGTCGCTGCGCGCGCCACCTGGCCACCGTCGCGAGGATGTCAACGCGCTGCCATCATCGCAGCGTCCATCACTGACGCAGCCGACCGGTACAAAGACACGCCGAGCCGTTACCTTGATCTCGTGAATCGCGCTGGCCGGTATAAGGCGCGCGAGGGACAAGACTTCGAGTCCGGCGCGCGATGGTGCCCGCCTCCGCCCGCACGGAAGCCGACGCCGTCGACGTACAGGGGCAGCCAGCAGTCGACAAGGGGGAAGAGCAACAAGATCAGGGCTCGAAGAAGGAAGGAAGTTTGATTATCCTTCTTTTCAACCGGATCGACTTCCGGCGGCTCGCACCGCCAGCATCACACCGCGCAGGGCGTGGAGCCACAGGCGCCAACCGAGCAGTGGTCAGTGCATGCCCACTCCATGATAGGTGATTCCAGGATACAAGTAGTACGAATACGCTCCTAAGTTGAACAAATAGAGAGCATCACAGCGCGCGCGCAGTCGACAGGGTCAGCGGCCTTCCACAAATAAATCTGCAAATGTTGTGTGCATGCAAACTGCAGTAGAATTCGTCTCTGGTCCCCAAAAACCCTGGCAAGTCGCGTTTGGCCCGGCATTGCAAAAGGCCGCCACGCACCGACACTAAGCACGTCTACGCGGCACTCCACGAGTTGCGGTGATGGTACAGGCCATGGACCGACGGCACGTCTACGCGTCCAACAGCAACACGACGCCTCGCAGGAGCGCAAGCTCAGGCTCGACCCCGCGTAGGAGTGGCAGCACTTGCACACCTCGTTCGGGTTCGACGCCGCGCAGCGTGACACCTCGCCGCAAGCAAGTCGTACCGCAAACCACAAAGTTGCAGGCCCTCGTCGCGGAGCAGTGCGACAAACCGCCTGCCCCTGCGCACATGAGCGCTTTCCGCAACCCTGATACCAGCACTGGCACTCGTCTTGGCGGCGTGGGATCCCACCCCTTTGGCCTCTCCGATTGGGAGCGGAGATGGCCGAGCCGGCGTGTGATGAGTGCCGACGAGCTCAAGGCGCGCAACGTCAAGGGCGCGAGCATCGATGGGCCTAGCATCCAGGCGCACAGCCGGGGCGCCGCCGGCCGCGCCGGTGTCGCGTCCGAGCAGCAGGTGACCTCAGGCATGATGCTTCGCGATGCCAAGCGCCGCCGGTGGCACGCCGAGAAGACGATCGAGCACATGACTCACGACATGCAGCTAACGGGCTCGGAGACGGAGCAGGCGAAGCAGGTTCTGCTGCAGTACGCGGACGCGCTCAGCGTCCTCGGCGATGGACGAGCCCGCTTCCTGCAGGTGACGATGCCGATGACGGGGACTTCTGCTAAGTGGCGCCAGTTTCTCAAGAGCGACGGTGTCGCCCACTCGATCCCGCTGCAGAGCGTGCCGCCATCGACGCATGGCAACGGCAACGTGCTCGAGCATGGCGCGGTTGCGACGGTGAAGCACCCTGACGGCTCATTCCACATGATTCGCCACTTCGCGCCCTCCTCCTTTGAGAACGCGCGCTTTGCCCGCTCCATTCCCCCCGGCTACGCCGGATTCATTCCAAACGAGGTTCAACAGCTGAATGCGCTACCGCGTCCGGCGCGCTACAAGGCGCCGGAGCGCGAAGTCGCTGACAAGCCGACGCGCGACCTATCGTCTGCCAGCCGGCCGCCGCCGCCGCCGCCACTTGCGCCGCGCGTTCGGGAGGGATGGAGTGCGGCGCAGTGGGTAGGCTCGGCCTCCGCGGTGAGCCCTCTTGGTCTTGCGGCGCGCACAGTTGTGCGCATTTGAGAAGCGCCACCTCGCGCGGCCGCGGGCTTCCGAGGAATGGAAGGCGAGTGATGTTTTGAGCGCCTCGTCCTGTTCGGAATCGGATAATTATTGAGCGCGTGTTGGTGTTCCATGTTCTCGATGTTGTGTGGTGGAGACTGTAGTGGATTGCGCTGTGCGCGGGCTTCAACCCGTAGGTGATGTGTGGACTGCTCTGTGCACTGCAGTGCGCTGTGTCCGGTCCTGTGAAAAGAGTCTCAGTCGGTCAGTCTGTGATTTATAGCCTCTATCACCCGGTCCGCGGTCCCGCTCCCGGCGTCGGGGCCTATTATTATAATACGATACGGAGATCTGGTGCTAGCTGCTACCGGTAGCCATAGTGACGAAACCGCTCTGGTTATATATTCGGCTGTGGCGCCGGTGCGGTGAGACGCGAGATCCGAGAATACATCACGATCCTCGATCTGAAGAACGTACCGCGAGAACCGACGACTAAAACATGCTATTAAAACAAATCGCTGTCTTCCAGCTTCCAGAAGAGGTCGGACTCCGTTTCAAGCATGCAGTGCATTAGCCCCAACGCCCTGCTGCCCCCCACCAAAGGCGATCGGGTAGTTGCCACGGACGCCCACGGGCTTGCGCGCCTCAACTGCCGCCGCGCGCTCAACAATGTCGCGAGGCACCACCTTGACCCGACTGGTCGATCGCGCCGTGCCGAGCGCCTTGTCGGCGACGACCTCGGCGGCGAGCTTGCCGCCCAAGATGGCGCCCTCCATCGAGCCCAGGTACTTTTGCGACGTCCAGTCGCCCGCGAGCACCAGGTTGGGGATGGGCGTCTCCTGCGACGGCCGGTACTTGTTGCGCCCTGGGATGGCCGCGTACACGGAGCGCGGCACCTTGACGACCGCATACTTGCGCAGCTTCGCCTGCCCCTGCGGCCCCTGCTTCGAGGTCGCGGGATAGCGCGGGTCGTTGGCGATCTCGAGCGGGAAGAGACGCGCGAGCTCACCCATGGTCGCGTCGATGATCTCCTCGTCCGACTTGGCGATCCAGTTGATGTTGCCGCCCGCGAGCGGAGAGCACGGCGCGAACACGAGCTCGAGCATCGACTTCTCCTCGTCGTAGTACTCCTTGCACGTCGTCGACATGTCGGCGTACACCGAGAGCAGCGGCGAGCGCGAGAAGCATAGCCCATCCACTGACCGAAGCTTGCGATCGAACCAGATGTGCACGTTGATCACCGGAATGCCCTCGAGCTCGTCGAACTGGCGGAAGTAGGGCATCGTGGACCAGCGAGCCGGTACCAGCCGCTTGAGCACATCTACGGGCATGGCCGACACGTAGATATCCGCCGTCACTATCGAACCATCCTGCATGCGCAGCCCTTGTACCGAGCCGTCCTCTTCGCGGGTGAGTATCTCGGCGACCGGCGCGTTGGTGCGCACCTCGCCGCCGCGCGCCTCGATGTGCGCCTTCATCGGCGCGCACAGCCGGTCGGGCTGGTTGCCGTCCAAAAAGGCGGTCTGCGAGCCATCGGCCTCATTGATGAAGCGGTTCATCGCGGTGAGCACCACGGTCATCGAGAGCTTGTCGGGATCAATGAAGTCGAGCGCCTTGCCCATCGCAATGAAAATCTCGTCGTTGATGCGTCTCGGCATTCCGTACTTCTCCATGAATTGTAGCACCGAGAGCTCGTCCTGCGCGTCGATGAACGACTGGCCCTCGGTGAGCATCGGCAGCAGTCCAGGCACCATCCGGAGTTTCTCTTCGATCGTGAGCATCTCGGTGTTGCTCAGGATCGCTGCTGCCATGTTGAAAGGCGCAGGGACGTTGGGCGGGAAGTTGAAGCTCGTAAACTCGCCAGGTCGCTCTTGCATGGCAAATGTCATCTTGTGATCCTTCCACTGGAGCCGGTCTTCAATGTCCAGTTCCGCGAACATGTTCATCATGTTCGGGTACGCGCCGAAGAAGATATGCAGACCGGTCTCAATCCAGTCGCCGTCCTCATCCTGCCATGCTGACACCTTGCCACCCAAAAGGCCGCGCGCCTCGAGCACGAGCGGCTCGTGACCGGCGTCCGAGAGGTATTTGGCGCACGATAGGCCGCTGAGGCCGCCACCGATGATGGCCACCTTCTGCTTCTTGCCAGCTTGAGCCGTCGCCGCCGCGCAGGCTGTCAGCTTTTGCGACAGAGCAGTGGCTTCGCGATAGTTGTCAGTGAGTTTGATGCGCGGAGGTGTTGGGCGCGTTAGCGCCGCCGACGCGAAGCCCGTTTGGCAATCGCGTCCATGTAGGCCACTGAGCAGCATGAGTTTGACGACATGGCGGTGACGACGAGCGGCGGTCGCCATGTATCGGGCTCACGAGCACCCAAGTCCGGGAAAGGAAATGCGAGCTGCGATCCTGCGGCCAATGGAATATAGACACCAGATGAGCCGGTGAACCCCGAACTTCCACATCGCAAGGCATCCTACCGGTACGCATGGCGACGTGCTCCGATATGACGTACCCCGCGGGCACCTTAGTAGAGGTCTTCCACCGATTAGAGCGCGACGGCGAGGGCTACTTCCCCGTGTCTAACCTTGCGGCTCGCTGCTTGAAGCCACGATTTGGGATGACCGACGGCTGGGTGATCGCCAAGGTCCTCGAGGACTGGCCGCCACCGCAGGGTGCGCAGAATGGGAAGGGCGCGCGTCCTTGCGTGCGCGTCATGCACACAGGCCAGCTGTGGGCTGATCGCTACGGCCAGACTCTCAACCCGGAACGCGAGCGCGACATGATCATGGACTATCCACAATGTGACGTGCGGCCGCTGCCCGTCCCAGGCGAGCCACCTTATGTGCCAACGCTCTCCCTGCTCGTCGTACGCTGGGGCGGCGAGGAGACGCAGTTCAATGTGGAACAGTGGGGCTCCGCCAGTGCCTCCACCTCCTCCGCATACGTGAGCGCCTTTGTGGACTCGACCATCTACCCTGTGCTCGGGCCTGACTATGAGGTCTTCTCCGTGTTCGTCACGAGTGGCTTCGACCTGGCACGGATTGGGCCGGCGTCGCTGTGCCAGAGCCTGCGCGGCAAGCACCGCGCGGCGTGCTATTTCCTGTGGCCCGTCATGCACCAGGATGGCGAGGTGCACGAGAGCGGTATGCTCGATCAGTCGCTCTACTTCGACGCTGTCCGGACTTTTGAGGCCGCGGGCTTGTGCACTCGCTTTCCGCACCCGTCGCAGCTGTACCGCACGCTGCTCGCAAAGGATTGGCAGCCGACCCTGTGCCTCTTCCCCAGCCTGCGCATCCCACCAGCCGTCATGGTGAACCGCGCCACTATCACCGCCTCGCCCAGCCGTGCCGCCGCCCTCTGCCTCGACGCACTCGCGGCCGTTCGCGCGCGCCGGTACCGTGACACGGGCTCTGGAGACGCCGCGCAGAAGAAGATGAAGCGGGGCAAGGCGAGCAAAGAGGAGCCGCACGCGCTCCGAGTGGAGGGTTCGGAGGTGCGCCGAGGCGTGTCGAAGCTCTGAGGACCTCTGAGGACCTCTGAGGACCTCTGAGGACCTCTGATGACCTCTGATTGCCTCCCTCATCAGGTGCGCCGAGGCGTGGCTAAGCTAGGGTACGCTTGGGAGGCGGCGCACGTGCGGATCTTCAGGGGAGAGTCGCAGCTGGGCACTGCGCTGGTCGAGCTCGTCACGAGTCCTGCAGTGACGAACAGCGCGGTGATTGTGCAGGACTTTGCGCGCAATGACTTCGAGCTGCGCCAGTTTGTGATCAACGGCAAGATCGTGCACAAGGTCTACACCAACTTTGCGTGGGTCGACGCGGACGGTTACATGCGTGAGTTCGTGGTCAAGGGACGCGAGGACGCCGTTCGCGACTGGATGAGCGGCGACGACGCGGCGATGGCGCAGGCGGAGCGCAAGGCGGCGAAGCTGGTGACGGCATGGCTGGCGTGGTTTCGCACGCAATCCGTTGAGTCGCTCCCCGGCGTTCGGATGGACATCCTCATCAAGCGCGTCGGCCCAGGTGCCGCCGAGGTGTTCACACTCGAGCTGACGGAGCTCGGCTTCTCCATGCTGGGCGTCGAGAAGCTGCCGCCCCTCGTCTTCAGTGCGCTGCTCGCATCGTGCTTCGACGACACGGGACCGACGCTCGAAGAGGTCCGCAGACTCACCGACGGCGCCGCCAGGCTCCAAGCGATGGCGCCGCACACACGCCGCGGCTTCCGCGACGGAGCGGTGTTGGGCAGCAAGCGAAGCCACGCGGAGGCGAACCTTGGCTCGGCCGGTGGCGGCTCAGAAGCGGCGGACTGATCAGAGCTGCGAAGGATCTTCGCCGCCGCGGCGATTCCACTTCGCACGATGTGTGTGTGTTCTGTTTATAAAACACACATGACGGGTCTCCTGTGTCAGCTCAATAATAAAGTCTGCGTGACGAGCTTGTGGTCCGGATAGCATTTCATTTCCAATATGCGGGCACAGACGCCGTCGGCTCACAACTTTTCTCACTACCGTCGGAGTTAACAACTTTTCTCCCGACGGAGGTTGAGGTGCCGCGCTCGGCGGCTCCTTTGGCTAGTCGCCATGCCAACCCCAGCGCGGCTCCTCCAGCTCGCCTGCCTCTCGGCGATCCTCGCACCCGCACACACGCAGAATGCGACGCAGAATGCGACCGACTCGTTCGCGAACATCACCTGCGCTGTCAACAACACCGAGCTCGACCTGTGCTCCCCGGAACCTGCCGAGGAGCAGTGCGGTGAGCTCTGCGCGACCCCCCCCGCAATCGAGGATACGTGCGACGAGCTCTGCGCGACCCCCCCCGCAATCGAGGATACGTGCGACGACCTCTGCCCCCCCTCGCCCCCGCCGCCGCCGGCGTGCAACCCCCTCGACGGTCTGTGTGGGCCGCCCCCTCCGCCAGCGTGCATCGGCATTCTGTGCGCGCCGCCCCCTCCGCCGGCGTGCAACGACATTCTGTGCGCGCCGCCCCCTCCGCCGGCGTGCAACGACATTCTGTGCGCGCTGGCCAACCCCCCGCCGGCACCAGTGGGCTGCGGCATCGACGCCCTGTGCGGCCCGCTCCCCGACGAGATCGCTCCATGCAACGACATTCTGTGCGCGCCGCCCTCACCCCCGCCGGCGGATGCGGGCTGCGGCATCGACGGCATGTGCGGCCCGCTCCCCGACGACGATCTCGTGGAGTGCATCGGCATGCTCTGCACGCCGCCCTCACCCCCGCCGGCGGATGCGGGCTGCGGCATCGACGGCATGTGCGGCCCGCTCCCCGACGACGATCTCGTGGAGTGCATCGGCATGCTCTGCACGCCGCCCTCGCCGCCGCCGCTCACGTGCCTCATCGACGTCTTCGAGGCCCAATGCGGCGCAACGCCGCCGCCGCCTCCGCCCCTTCCGCCCTTTCGGCCGTCGACCACTTCGGCCCCCATCCTTAACATCATTACCTTCACGGCGGTGGTGCCAGGAACGATCGACACTTTCGACCAGGAGGGCTTCAAGGCTGCCCTCGCGCGCACGATGGTACGCCAAGGCGTCACCGCCGCGATGATCCGGCTCAGGGTCGAGTCAGCGTCAGTGCGTGTGACAAGTCAGATCATCGACCCTCCAAACGCTGCCGCCGTCTTCAACACACTTACAGCGATCACGACTAGCGCTCAGACCCTTTCCAATGCCCTCGGCGTTCCCATCGCCAGCATTGCTCAAGCACCCGCGACTGTCAGGATCCAGGCGGCGCCCCCCTCGGCGCCTCCCCCCCTCCCCCCCCTCCTCCGCCCCCTCCGCTTCCCACTACGATCTTTTCGGCGATCGTCGCAGCCGCAGGGCTTTCGACGGGCGGCGCGATCGCGATCGGAGTCGTACTGGGCTCAGTCGTACTCCTGGCATCGTGCATATTCTACTATGTCAAGTACGGCAGGAAAGGCAATGCTCCCAAACCACCTTTGCCAGCAAAGAGCATTAAGAAAGAGACACCCTCCGCTGACAAGGAAAGCAAGGGCACGGTCATCTCCTCGTCTGTCGATATCGAGATGGCGGGCGTACTCACGGGTTCCAATCTCGACGTTAAGCCAAAGGACGACGCGCCTGGTTCCATCCCGCCTTCGTCGCCGACCTCCGAAGAAGGCGCACCCGCAATTGCACCTGAAGGCTCTATTGAACTCACCGAAATCAAGAGTTCGCCTCCTACCGGTCTGCCCCTCCCCGAAACCCAATCTGCAGCCGACGTCTCCTCCGAAATCTCGAACAGATTGGCCTCCTTCTTCAATCCATTCTCACCGAAGTCGCCGGCCACGGGGCGAGGCGAGGACGTCCTTGCCTGAGCTGAGTCACAGGCGTTTTCAGCGAGCGAGCAAGCAGCGAGCGAGCTGTGCGCCCACGTCAATGATGATGAAGCTTAGATCAGGCGAAGGACTGCGCTGGATGAGGCCACGCGATGGTCTCTGCCCTGGTAGAAAGAAGTGGGGTGTGAAGGCCGCCTCAAGGTGAAGCCGGAAAAAGGCTGGCTGACGGTGCTCCGCGGCTGATCTTGCCGGCTCAGGGATGGGTGAGGGCGAACGCAGATCGACTCCGTCGAACACTCGAAACATATTTTTCTTCTGTGTGTTTCGTTACGCGACTGTGATATTAAGCGATGCGTTGGCGAGACAGTTCACATTCAGCGTTCCACAGTCGACAGTCTCGACGCCTCTCGCGCAGTCGGCCTATCTGTATCTCGTCGTCTCGAGACTCAGTGCCGCAGACTCGACGCTCGCGGAGCAGGCTCGTCCCACCTGTGTATGACTGTCGTGTCTCGACGCTCGTCCCTGTGTGACTGTGTTGACACGCGCGTGGCACACCGACGCGCGCATCGAGGGGTGCACCGACCGCACCGTCTATGGCGCCTCTTCACCCACCACCTGCCCTTGCCACCTGCGCCTCATGTCGCTCGCCGAAGCTCGCCGCAGCGGGCGCCACGATGGCGCCGGCGTGGCGCGCCGCGCCGCGTCCGCCGCCGACCCCGCGCGCGTCCCGGGCGAAAGCCAAAAAATCTCATGTAAACGCGCCCCACGGGTCGCGGTTGTTCGCGCCGCTGTACTGACGCTTCACACTTTCAACGCCGTATCCGGATACAGTACATGTACTTGAAGAATTCCTCATCAGGCCTGATCAGGCAACGCTGTAATCTACTGCAGTAATCTACAAGTATGTTGGGGCGCCCGGCAAGTGCGCGAGGATCGCCGCCCACGACGGTGCCGGTCAAACGTGTAACCAGCGCGCGCTCGCCTACTGTCGCTGCTACCGTCGTGGCAAGATTCATGGACTCAACCCCCGTCCGGAGCACCGACTCGGTCACCGTCGCAGTGCGTGCCCGTCCTCTCGGGAAGGCTGAGGGCGAGGTGGCGATGACGTTCACGCCAACCTCAATCGTCATTTCGCCCGGCGAGAAGGGCGAGCAGCGCTACCACTTCGACTCCGTCTACGATGGCTCGGCCTCGCAAACGCAGATCTATGCCGATCTGGGCGCTCCCATCCTGCGCAAGGCGCTCGAAGGCTTCAATGGCACCATCTTCGCATACGGCCAGACAGGGAGCGGCAAAACCTTCACCATGTCGGGCGGCGAGAGCGTCGGCGGCGGAGCGCTGGGCATCGTGCCGCAGCTGGGCGACGAGCTCTTCTTCCTGGTTGATCAGATGCTCGAGCAGACGCCCGACACCAAGTTCCTGCTCACGGTGAGACTTTCCACGAGACGGGCACTGTGATTGCGCCTGATTGATACTGTGATTGCAACTACTGATGGTGTGATGGCGCCGGATGGCAGGTGAGCTACCTCGAGATCTACAACGAGATGTGCGTCGACCTCCTCGTGCCGACCGCCGCTGCTTCCCGAGCACTCGAGATCAAGGAGCATCCGCAGCTTGGGGTTCACGTCAAGGGGCTGACGGAGGTGCCTGTGCGCGCGCGCGCAGACCTGATGAAGCTGGCCGCCGATGGCGGCGCGCGGCGCGTCACGG
The DNA here is from genome assembly GCA_001275005.1 of Chrysochromulina tobinii. Taxonomy (NCBI): domain Eukaryota; phylum Haptophyta; order Prymnesiales; family Chrysochromulinaceae; genus Chrysochromulina; species Chrysochromulina tobinii. The sequence goes on along the minus strand of JWZX01003106.1, from coordinate 25,827 downwards.
GCGAGACCCAGATGAACGCGCGATCGAGCCGCTCGCACGCCATCATGACGCTGCACATCCGGCAGCAGCGTTTGGTCCCCCCGGTGCAGTGCGGCGGCGGACCGGAGGACGGCACCGGCTGCGCAGTCGACGGGAGCAATGGCGGCGGCCGCAGCGGAATAGGCGATGGCGGCGGCGAGGCGCGCAAGCTCGAGGTGTCCGCCAAGATCAACCTGGTCGACCTCGCTGGCTCCGAGCGTGCCGCCAAGACGGGCGCCGAGGGCCAACGGCTAAAGGAGGGTATTCAAATCAACCAGGTGCTGCCCGTGCTTACCCTCTGATGTGCCCTCGTATGTCTTGCCGCCTGACTTGCCGCCTGACTTGCCGCTCCCAATCGCCCAGAGCCTCTCGGCCCTCGGCCAAGTCATCTTGGCGCTCGCAGAGCAAGCCAAAGCTAAGGGCAAGGGAGCTGCCGGCGGCGGCGGCGGCGGCGGCGGCGGCGGCGGCGGCGGGCGCACTTTCGTACCGTACCGCAACTCGAAGCTCACGCGCGTGCTGCAGGAGTCGCTCGGCGGCAACTCGCTCACGGTGATGATCGCATGCATCTCGCCTGCGGAGGCGCATCTCGAGGAGAGCATGACTACGCTTCAATACGCGGATCGGGCCAAGGCCATTCAGCTCCGCGCGGTCAAGAACGAGCACGTGAGTGAGGTGGGCAGGCTGCGTCAGGAGGTCAACGAGCTGCGGCGCAAGCTCTCCGCCCGGCTTGGCGCGAGCGAGCAGAGCGAGGACGACCGCGAGGAGCTCGCGGCGTACCGCTCGCAGATTGAGCTTTATGAGCAGAAGCTCCAGAATTCATTTGAAGAACGCGAGGCGGCGTGCGCGGCGCTCTTGGGACGCGAGCGGGCGCTGCGCGAACAAGTGGCCGCACATCACGCGCAGCGGCGCGCCCAACTCAGCACGAACGTGCACACACACGGCCGTTGGATGGAGCTCCTCTGGAGGGCGAACGTGGCGTGGCAGCAGCGCGCCGTCACCGTGGACGAGCTTCAGAATCTCGAGTCCGAGATCCGCACGTCCGAGGAGCGGTGGAGTGGCGTGGTGCGCTACACGACGCTCGTGCTCGAGACGCTGGGCGAGGCGACCTCGCAGCTAACCTCGATGGCAAGCGGCAGCGGTGTCGCGGCCGCAGAGCTGCGCGCCGAGCTCGTGAGCTTCGTCGATCTGAGCGCGACCATCGACCTGAGCTCCGCTGACGGCAAGCGCGCGCTCGGCAGCCTGGGCTCACACGAAGCCTCGACCCTCCACGTGGCGCGTCAGATGGTGCTTCGTCTGTGCTCGCTGCGCACGCAACTCGAAAAGGGGAGAGACTACCGGAAGGCGTGCGTCCAGCTGCACGGGCAGCTGCAGGCGCGGCTGGTATCCGAGCGGGCGCAGATGATGGCGGGCGCGAGTGCCGGTAACCATTTGGGTGCCATGCTCGCCATGGTGCCGACGGCGGCGGGTGGCGACGGCGGCGGCACTGGAACCGAGGAGGACGTGCGCGAGGCATGCGAGGATCTTGAGGCGATGCGCATCGCGTCTCGTCGGCGCCTCCGCGAGCTGCATCGCCTGGCACGCGCAGGCGCCGTGGTGGGCGCGGGCTTGCGCGACGTGGGCATAGGCCTCAGCGGTGCGTTGCGTACGGAGGCCGAGCAGCTGCGCAGCCCGCCGCCCTTCGCCGAGTCGGAGCGTCGGCGCTCGCAGCGGCTCGCGCGTTATGAGGAGGCGGCGAATCTCGCGGCGGAGATTGAGGACGAGGTGCAGCTCTCAGTCTTTGCCGAGGACGACGACGACGACGACGACGACGACGACGACATCGACGACGCCGACGACGCCGACCGTGGCGGCCGGGTGGTTGCCGCAGCCGGCGCGTTGTGCGGGCCACGGGCGGCCGGGGGCGGCACCAGCAGCGCCGCGCGTGGCGCCGATCGCAGCTCGGGCTCGGATGCCTGGAAGGCCGCGACGAGCAGCGGCTCGCTAGCGCCCTATCTGCTCCCTGACGGCCTCGCCTCGCCGCCCGCCTCCAGCGGCGACAGCGGCGGCGTCGCCGGCGCGCGTCAGCAACTGAGGGGGCGCAAGCTCTCGCTGGCAGCCGTTGCGGCGCCAAGGGCGGCAGCGGCGGACGATGCCGTGGCACGCGAGGGTGACGGCTCGGGCAGTGCGGAGCTTGCGTGGATAGAGAGGTTGCTGGGTGGGCTCGTCGTACTCGAGCGCTGTGCCGGGCACCGCTTGCTGCACCGTGAGCAAGGGCGCTGGGCAAGCAAGGAGGGCCGCCCCCTGCCCGTCATCGGGCAACCTCAGCCGCCGCCGCCGCCGCTCCTCGCCCACGGCGAGGTGGCACCTTCCTCGCCTGCTCGGGCCTCGACGGTGGCACTGCTGTGCAGCGTGGCGGAGCTCAAGGAGGAGCTCGAGCTGTCCAGGAAGAGTAATGCGCAGCTGCTGACCGTGGTCTCGTGCCAGGCGGCGTCTATTGAGCAGATCACCTCTGGTAAGGGCGACGAGCGGGCGCGCGAGGCGCAGCAGCAGGCGGCGCTTGCAGAGCAGGCGGCACAGCTCTCTGAGATGAGTCAGCTCATCGGCGCCATCAAGGAGCAGGCACGTCGGCAGCACGAGATGCATGCCAAGGACCTGGTCGCCAAGGGCGGGCCCGCCGAGGGGGGCACGAGCCATGGCGGCGCCGGCGCCCACAGCGCCGTGGCGATCACTGCGGACACGGTGGCAAGGGAGCTACGCATGCAATTGTTGCACGAAGTGATGCTCAAGGAGCACGCGAGCGAGATGGCGAGGCTGGGGGAGCGAGCGGCCAAGGCAGAGGGGCGTATCGCAACGATGGAGAGGGAGGTGGCGGTGAGCCGCGAGGTGCGTGAGACCATGCAGTCCCACATCGACGAGCAAGCGATCGAGCTCAAGACGGCGCGCGCGATCGAGGAGAATTTCGCTGCACTCGCGGCAAAGCTCGGTTGCATCGACGAGGAAGGGCAGCTGATGCGCTCGCGCCTGGAGACGCTCACGATGGAGCTCGTGCAGGCGCGCGCGAGCGAGCAGGAATACCAAATATGGCTCGCGGACGTGAAGACGATGATGGCGAGCGGTAAGGAGGATGGGCTTGCCATGGCGCTCGCGCAGAACATGATGGAGTGCCGCAAGAAGGACGAGCTGCTCCAGAACCAGGAGCGCGAGCTCAAGCGACTCCGGCTGCTCAGCCGCGATGGGCGCAAGGCGGACCCAACCATGATGGCCCGTCATGCCACGGACGCCGTGATAGGCATGGAGCCCGCACCTACCAAGGAGAATCCTCTCTTCACACAGAGCTACAAGCCGGCAGCGCTCGTCAGTGGCATTGGAGATGGAGGGCCAGTACCCCAGGCTCGCCCCCCGGCGGGCTCAGCCGTACATGCCGTCGCGCGCCCGAGGATGCCGGGACGGGCGCGACCCGACGTGGTGCCGCGTTGAGACGTCTCGTGTTGAGGCCGATTTTGGCCGATTTTGGACGTTTGAAGTATCGTATACTGTTAGTTTACTGTAGCTGAACCCTTTATAACTATCTGAGGTCTCGTCTCTAACTCTATCTCTGACTCCGTCTCATCTGTCCCTCTCTCTGGTCTACCGCTCCGCTCGGCTCACTAAGCACAATGAGCAGCCCCGCGTGCGAGGCTAACCATCCCTCGAGACTCGAGAGACGATGAGCATCGAGATCGCTACGAGATCGCATCTGCCCAGCTCAGCTTATGCACAGTACGCGCCGAGGTGAGCGGACTGCACGAGCTTGGTGTACTTGGCGAGCGTTCCCTTGGTGGCCTTCTCGGGCGGCGGGCTCCACGCCTTCAGGCGCGCGGCGATCTCCTCGGTCGAGATCGCGAGATCAAGCGTCTGCGCCTTGGTGTCAATGCGCACAATGTCGCCGTCGCGCACAACCGCAAGGGGGCCGCCGTCGCGCGCCTCTGGCGTCACGTGCCCGATCATGATGCCATGCGAAGCCCCCGAGAAGCGGCCGTCGGTGACAAGCGCCACGTGAGGGCCGAGGCCCTGACCGACGAGGGCGGCGCCTGGTGAGAGCATCTCGGGCATCCCGGGCGCCCCCTTGGGCCCCTCGTACCTGATGACCAAACAATGTCCTTTGACGATCTTTCCCGCCATGATCGCTGTGAACGCGTCCATCTCGGAGTCGAAGCATACGGCAGGACCCTCAAACGTGGCGAGGCTCTTGCCGCTCAGCTTCATGACCGCGGACGGTGGCGCGAGGCTCCCCTTGAGAACGATGATGTGCTTGCCAGCAGCCGAGAGCGGCGCGCTCAGCGGCATCACCACCGTCTGGCCTGCTGGCAGTGGCGGCAGAGCAAGCTCCTTGAGGTTCTGCGCCCACGTCTTGCCCGTCACCGTCAGGGCGTCTCCATGGACCAGCCCGGCGTCGAGCAGGATTTGGAAGACGCGCGGCACACCGCCCATGGCATGCAGATCCACCATGTGGTGCGGCCCATGCGGCGACAGGTTGCCGATCAAGGGCACGCGCTTCCCGATGGCGTCAAAGTCCTCAATCGTGAACGGTACGCCAGCTTCCCACGCGAGAGCAAGGACGTGGAGCACAGCGTTCGTGGAGCCACCGAGGGCGTATACGATGGCGACCGCGTTCTCGAACGCCTTGCGCGTCAGGATCGAGCGTGCAGTCACCTCGCCGCGCATGAGCGCAAAGAGTGCCTTGACACTCGCACGCACGTCGGCCAACTTCACCGGGTTGATCTCGTTCTTCTCGGTGACGGCGGCGGGCGAGCAAGTCATCGGCACACACATGCCGAGCGCCTCGATGACGGTGGCCATCGTGCACGCCGTAAACATCGCCGAGCATGTGCCCGAGCCCGGCAGCGAGTGGCACTCGAGCTTGTACAGCTCCTCGTCGTCGATCAAGCCCGCGCCGTACGCGCCTATGCCCTCCATCACTGAGCCCGGATCGAGTTGCTTGCCCTTGGAGCGCCCTTTGAGCGTGGCGCACTTGCCTGGCAGGGCGGGCCCACCGAAGAGTGTGAGCCCCACAATGTCCAGCCGCGCGAGCGGCATCAGCGCCGCGGGCACCGACTTGTCACAGCCCGCCAGGCAGATCATCGCGTCAGCCGCATAGCCCTCGTGCATAATCTCGATGCAATCGGCGATGTACTCGCGGCTCACTAGTGAGTAGCGCATGCCAAGGGTGCCCTGCGTCTGCCCGTCCGAGATGATGGGCGTCGTCGCGAGCATCGCCTTGCCGCCCTCGGCCTCGATGGCCTCGCACACCGCGTTTGCGAGATCCATGAACTTGTTGTTGCATGGCATCACATTGGTGTACGGCACGCCCACGGTGATGACGGGCTTGCGAAAGTCTGCATCGCTCCAACCGACGGCGCGGAAGTTGCTCCGCGAGCACGTCATCTTAACAAAGGAGCCCGGTGCGCCATCAGGCACCTTTGGGTCGCCGGTAATCTCAAAGGAGCGCTTCTTGAGTGGCTGCGTGGCGGGTACAATATCAGAGCGCTCGAGCGGGTGCTTTGGGCCGGTGGCGAGGGCGCGGGTCGCAAAATTGGTCCATGGGAAGCGGGAGAGGCGTCGTGCAGCGACCGGCTGGTGGCCGACGAGGCCGTTGATTAATCTCGCCATCGTGCGGCCATCTAAACCCACGTGTGAACGTTAACACGTCGGACGCGACAACCTTGTGTCAGAAGTCACACAGACATGAGCGCCGCTGTATTGTGTGGTCCTGTTTTAAATCACACACGGACACACATTCACATTCACATTCACACATTATCACCATGTGGCGGGTAAAAGCACGGGGGCGGTTTAGAAGGGCGACATGCCCATGGTGAGCTTGAAGCTCATGGCGGGTGCGGCGAGAAGTATTCTAGTTGCGACCGCGAGAGGCCATACCGGGTGGAGTCATGGGTTCGTGTGTGGTCTGGCGCGTGAGTTGGTGGGTGGGGTTGGTTTATTGAGATGGTTCGGTTTGTGTGGTTCATGTGGTTCACGTGTCTGTCTCGTGTGTCGCTGTGAACGTTGACACGACAGACGCGACAACCGGTGCTAGAACGGCACTGTTACTGCCCGCTCAGAATACACACACCTTACATGACCCCAAATGAGACGCGGAGCATGCGCGCACTGGCGGCGTTGAGGACGGTTTGGGCGTCGGCGGCTTGGATGGCGGTGGAGATGTTGGCAACGTGGTGCGTGAGGAAGCTGCGGTGGGACGCGCGGCCACCTCGCCGAGTCGACCGGGTCCCCCGGTGTTTTTGAAGAAAGTACTGTAACGGTTGAAGACACCGGGGTTCGCCGGTACGGACGGCGGCGCTGCCGAAAAGTATCATCAGTCAGTCAATCAGTTTGTTGCGGCCACACGGCGCTCAACACACTCTGTTTCAAAGGACGGCTCGGCTGCCCTCGGTCAACACAAGTACTGAGTCTCCGCCTCCTTCGCCACCGCCGCCTCGGCCTGCGCATGCAGTGGGAGTGAAATTGTGTGGGCTTCTTGGTGGGCTTGAGGTGAGGATAGGAGTGAGGCAAGCGAGGGGAGCAGATCGGTGGTACCTGTTCATGCTTTGCAGCGCTTCCTCTTCGCCTCTTCCGCCTCCTCCTTGGCCGCCTCCTTGGCAGTCGCAGCCGCAGCCGCAGCCGCAGCCGCAGCCGTCGCCATCGCCACTTCCTCTGCCACCTTCACCTTCGCCTTTGCCTCCGCCTTCACCGCCGATTTTTCCCTCGCCTCCGCGTCTGCGAACAACGTCTGGACTCTAGAGTCGAAGGATGGCCAGCTCCTACTCTGCAGGCGGTGGACGTTCTCCTGCTCTTGCGCCTGTGCGACGCGCGACACCGCGACAAAAAGTGTATGGCCCAGTACGAGCGTTGGGTCCGCACGCGTCGCATGCTCGTCGAGCACTCTCTCTACGGTCCGGATCAGACGCTCGTGCGAGTTGTTCAGGAGGATCCGAGCCTCCTCTATGCTCTCGCTGCCCCTCACCGCAGCATCTGATGTGGTACGTAGCTCCGCGACCGCTTCCAAGGTCTTGCGCAAGATGCTCATCACCTGCCGACGCTGGGCGTCGTGCGGCCAACGGTACCGATCCCAATTAGCGCCCCAACCTCGTCGGCGGGCAGCCTGAAGCCTTGCTCGGTGATCAGATCAAGCGCGCCATTCGGAAGGATCCGTTGTTCGACGAAGCGCTTGAGGCCATCGACGAGCGGCGCACCGGTGTTATTAGCCATGGAGCACGCGCGGCTGAGGGCATCGGTGATCTCTTGCACCTTGGCGAACGAGACCTCTGGCGCCATCGAGGTGTGCACACGCGAGAGCACGAAGAGTTTCCCGCAGGACTCCTGAAAGGCGTCGGCGCTCGGTTTGGACATGTTCGCGTCGATATAAGGGCGCAACATGGCCAGCCCGGCTGCCCTCGAGTCCGCCTTGAAGACGGCATCGATGGTCTCTTCAAGGTAGGTCTCGCCGAAGGAAACGCGGGCCCGTGAGGTCGCGCCTGCTGGTTTCGATAAAGCCCGTGCCATGGGATTTGACCTCTCCATTGTGCATGTAGGGGTGCAGGTGGAGGAGAGAAGACGTGTCCCTTTGCCGCGGCACTGGATTGGCAAGATGAGCTGTGGCGCAAAAAGCGCGATGGAGCGGGTCAAGGAGGCGGGTACGCCGACGTGGTTGGTCAGGTCATGGGTCAGGTTCGGGTACGCGCGATATCAATGCAGCAAGCAGTCACCTATGTGCTATGAAGAGGATCCCTTTCCGCCACAACGGTCGGCGTCTCGACGCAGATCGGGTGCAGACGTCTAGACGGTTCAGCGAGCATTCGGGCACATCGTGCGGGAATCCTGATTAGGAATTACTTATGATAGGCGTTTTCGATTTTTTTTGTGATTTGTTTTTGTTACACTCGCCGAAACGGGGCGGTCGGGGCGGTCGGGGTAGTCGTGTAGTTATCCTCGGCTCGTGCTTCCAGATTTTGATGATACAGCCGTCTGCGGCCGTCTGCGGTGTGGAAAGCTGTCTGCGACAAACAAAAAGGACCAAAAACAGCAAGGCCGTCGAGCGGGGGCCGTCGAGCGCGCGACGTCTCGATCGGTGCGATGCTGACGACGAAGAAAGCGGTGAGCCGCCTGCAAGAGAAGGGCAGGTACCGCAAGAATCCTACACGCGTCGGGCCTGCGGTCTTGCATCTTTTGCAGTGGTCCCTGATCGCCGCGGGGGCGGGTGCAACCTTTCCTTTGTGGGTCGCATTTTTTCTCGTGGTCATCACTCCCCTTCTTGCCTTGGGGCTCGGTAGCCAGGACGAAGCAATTGGCCTGCCACTCCATTGGCGCTGCTGGCGCCGCACAATCCCTCATGTGCTCTTGATGGTGGTCTTCGTCGACATTCCACTCCTCTTGCTGATGGTGCTCTATGTGTACGTCGGGGTTTGCTTCCTGATCCCAGTGGCCCGCATCATCTTTGAGACGCACCGTGCCATAACCTGTGCCATGACCGTAGTCGCAAATGAATCTGGCACGGAGCTCGCTTCCGCCCCACATTACGCGGAGTCGTCGAGTGCGAGAGCCGCGGACATTGAGGCTGGGGCCGCGTTCTGTGAGGCACCAATGAAGGCGGGTGGAATCGAAGCCGCACGGTACCGCGAGCATGCGTCGATATGGGCTGCTCTCGAGGGCGATGGCGAACACGTGAAGCCTGGAGACGTGCGGCTCCTCAGCCTCGCATGGCTCATGACGCTCGCCGACAGTGGCGGGGTGCTGCCGAGGCGGCAGGACCTGCCGAACGAGGCCTTCATTGATGCTGCCCGCCTTCGGCAGATCGAAGCAGGTGCGAGGCGCGGATGGGATCAAAAGGGATTCGCAGAGCACCTTCAGTCTCTCGCAAGTGGCGGCGGCTTGACGTCTCTCATCGCACTGGTTGCGGGTGTCTTCCGCTTTAAACGCAACGTCGACGATCTTCTCCCCATTGTAGCCATCAGCTATTGCTGGCTGGAGGCGGCCCACCCAGATAGGGAGGGCAAGCAGCTGCGGCTCCTGTGCGACCGGCTCAAGAAGCACTGCGGCGGCCGTGGACTGCTCGGCGCATGTCGCGACTACGGCTTCGCCGACATGGGCGTCTTCATCGACTGGGGCTCCGGGTACCAAAAGGACCCGACGCTGTGGCCTGAATGGATGTCGGTCGACGAGTTCCGAACGATGTCCGAATCGCTGAGCGACGAGGAACTCATGAAGGCGGCCGTGGATGGCGTGCAGATGGTCGCTGAGCGGCGTGCGTACGAGGGGAGCCGCTCCAAGGCACAGAAGGAAGCCTTCCAACGCATGCTGTTGCACACGATGGACCTCTGGTACGCGCACGCCGCCGTAACGGTCGTGCTGCTCACACAGCTGCCCGATGAGCTGCCCGCTGGCTTTGACAAATCGCGCACGTACGCCAGTCGCGGCTGGACGACGTTTGAGCGTTGTAGCTCCGAGCTCGCCAAGAATTTCGACCTGAAGGTGGCGAAGTGGAAGCTGGTGATCGATACTTCCGACAAGAGCGGCGTCAAGAGCGGCGGCGCGCTGCGGCGGCTTCCGACGACGCCAGAGCGGATGGTGGATCTCCTCAAGGACTGCCGATTCACCAATGGCGCCGACCGGCAAGCGGTGATTAAGCTGTATGAGAGGACGGCACCGCGGAATGTGCTGGGCGCTCTTGTGGAGCTCGACTACATGGGGTCCATCTTCGTGAACGACGATCCGTGGTCGTCGCCCGCGAGGCTGGCGGAGGCGCTGAACTACTGCTTGAGCCTCAAGCGCTTGAAGTTGCACGGCTCGCGGCTCGACGATGAAGGCGCCACGCAGCTCGCGGCCGGGCTCAAAGACGGAGCGCTGCCGGCGCTCGAAATCGTTCATTTAGCGTCGTGCCGCTTCAGTGCACGCGGCGTCAGAGAGATCTTCAGCGTCTTCCGCCGCGGCATCGCCCCGAGCCTTTCGGTTCTTCTGATCGCCTTCAATCCTTTTGGCGACGCGGGCGTGGCGGAAATAGCCACGGCGCTCGCGAGTGGCTGCATGCCCCCGCGACTCGCCGTGCTTTTGGCCGGCGTCGACATGGGAGACGACGGCGCGAAAGCGCTGGCGACTGCCCTACCCAGAGCTGGCCCCGGATGCGACGTAAACTGCGCATTCAACCGGATCGGCTTCGTCGGGCAGTCGGCGCTCCTACGTGCCGTTGAGGCAAAGCATGGACTGAGTGTGAGGCACCTCCTTTCGGTTGCTTTTAACGGGGTTCTTTGGCCGGCCGCCCTGTCACGCGCACCATGGCTCAACTCCACAACCAAACGCAACGTCTACGTACCCACTAATCCCCCACAGGGAATTCCCCACAGTGGTTACTGACTAAACCATACTAAGTCTAGGGAACACCTAGGGTACACATAGGGAACACGCTCATTGAGCATACACATGCCCCGTGACATGAGCATACACATGCCCCGTGACAGCCCCTCACGGCCGCGGCGGAAGCCATGCGGCTGTACATACTAATCGGGGCAAACCACACCTGTGGCAGAGTAGGCATCGAAGAGACGGAGTAGCTCGTGGTAGATGACCCGGGCAACAGCCTTAGTCAGAAGATCGGCAATCATCACACGCCCTGATAAGTGGCGCACCTCAATGACTAGGCGGGCGACGAGATCGCGTAGGAACTCCGCCGCACGTAGGATATGCTTGGTCATCTTGAACGCTACCGGGTCACGAGACATATCGACGGCAGACTTGGAGTCCGACCACATCACGCTGGGGCCCTCAAGTGGGATAGCAAGCTCGGTGAGTAGATCTCGCACAAAGATTAGATCGCGGGCGGCCATCATCGCTCCGAAGTACTCGGCCTCAGCAGAGCTCAAGGAGACAGACTTCTGCATCTTCGAGAACCAGTGGAACAAGCACCCGTGGTAAAAGATCAAGCAGCCGCTTACTGAGAAGCGAGTTGCCCAACTCGAGTCAACGTAGGTGTCTAGGCCTCGTGCACTGTTGGAGGCGAGCACGAGCGGTCGAGATCCCACTGATTTGAGGTAGGCGAGCAAGCGTAGGGCAGCACGGAAATGCGGCAACCCCGGGTTGGTGAGGAAACGGGCCAACTGGCCGGCCGGGTAGGCAAGGTGGAAGTGGGTCATGTTCGCGAGCCACAAGTACCCACCAACCAGCGACATGTAAACATCGCGAGAAGCCGCCATAGCAGCGTGAGCCTCGGAGCCGATCTCAGGCTGGTCCGCAGATGAGAGCACCAAACCCTCCTCCATAGGCGTGTCGAAGGTGCGTGTAACGGACGCATCAAGGAATGAACCGAACTTGGTGATCAGGTCGACGACGTACAGCTCCTGCGACATCGAGAGGGTGCGCGCCTGGCGATCTCGTGTTATCGCCACGCTCAGGATCCATTTGAGCTCGCCCTTGTCCTCGGTGGGAAAGCGGGCAGAGAGATCAGTGACGAAACGGGCGCGAAGCTCGGGGTCGTTGTCGGCGATGAGGGCGTCGTCAACGTAAACACAGACCCAAAGGACGGACCCCGCAGTCTGGAAGACGTAGAGGCAGGGGTCGATCGTCGATTGCGTCATGCCCCACGACGTGAGGAAGGAGGAGAAGAGGGCAGCCCATTCCCGACCAGCCTGTTTGAGGCCATAAAGGGATCGCCGCAACTTACACACCAACGGGTTCCCGTGCTGGTCGAAGGGGAACACATCCGGGGGTGGGCGCATGTAAAGTGGCACGTTGGGGTCAAGGAGACTCTGCAAGTAGGCCTGTCGGATGTCAATAGAAGAGAGATTGTAATCCCGAGCCGCAGCGAGCAGAAGGACGAGACGGATCGTGGACGTCTTGACCACAGTTGCGAACACCCGGTCGAAGTCAACGCCGTGCTTCTGTGTGTTACCGTCGGCGACGAGCCTTGCCTTGAACTTCTCGATGGATCCATCCGCCTTACGCTTGACTGCGAACACGTAGTGACAATGCATCAGGTTGGCACCAGGCGGCATCGAGCTAGCGGGCACCATCTCCCACGTTTCAAGGGCGAGTAGTCCGGCAAGCTCCTTAGCGATGGCCTCACGCCAGTAGTCACGTTGTGGGCTGCGCATGGCCTGGCGGAAGGACTTGGGAACATCCAGCTCGCCCAGGTCGGCGGTGATGGTCAGAGTAGCCGAGGTAGCAGCAAGAACGGCTGCATCGACAAGCCAGGAGTCGGGCCGATCATCGAGGGGTTTGCCGTCGAAGGCTTCATCTACTGGGGAGATGGCGGAAACAAAGGCAAAGCCGAATGAGATCGGGGCGTGCAGGTTGGCGGCGGACACGGCGGTGAGCGCGAACAGGTTCATCGCGGCCTGCATGGCAACAGGGCCATAGCGCACGGACGATCCAACTCGGGAACCAGCACGGCGAGGAGCAGCTCCGGCAGCATCCGGTGGGCTCTGGGTCGTCTCGGTTACAAGCTTCCGTAGCTCGCCCCTGGATCGGTTTGGCTGCTGTGAAGTAGCCCCTCCTGGCACGGCAGTGGCCCCTCCTGACATGATAGGAGCCCCTCCTGGCGAAATAGCCTCTCCGGACTCGATAGCCCCTCCGGACCCAACTGTCGGCGGCATCGGCGGAGGTGTAGGTATAGGCGGAGGTGGAGCGATAGTAGCGGGCGCAGGCGCAGAGGGCGCGGCGCCGGGAATGTCAGGGACACTGGTCGTAGGGCCGTCACGGGCGGCGGTCGAGGCGGCGGTCGTAGGGCCGTCACGAGCGGCGGTCGGGATGGCGAGCCCCTCTGGCCACGGCGGCATCAGTAGGCGAGCGGAGCCCGGCGGTGAGGTCGTGCGAACGAAGAAACCAGCACGGAACGCCACCGAACCGGCAGGGACTGTCGAGAACGCCATGGTGCGGCGACGAGACCGGAAGAAAAGGAAACATGCCGCATCGGGCGTCGACAAAGCCAAGCGAAAAAGGAGACCGGAGTCCCGTCGCATTAGGGGTCGACAAAGTCCACAAATCCGCACAACGGGGCGGGGGGAAAACCCAAAGGGGAGGCACGTCTGCGCAGGAGACGGAGGAGATGCGGGTAGCGGTGTCGATCGGCGCGACCAAAGAACCCGAAGAGAAGCCATATCGCGTGGACGCTGGGCCAAACGCGGCGAGAAAGAGAGCAAGAGGCACCATGGCTCAACTCTACAACCAAACTCAACGTCTACGTACCCACTAATCCCCCACAGGGAATTCCCCACAGTGGTTACTGACTAAACCATACTAAGTCTAGGGAACACCTAGGGTACACATAGGGAACACGCTCATTGAGCATACACATGCCCCGTGACATGAGCATACACATGCCCCGTGACAGGAGCTCGCCGCACCCATGAGAGCGGGCAAGAGGTTGCTTTCTGATCTCCTTTCTTTCTTACGTTCCTCCGCTGTGCGAATACGAAATGATCGTGGCATGGCCGCCACCCTGGTCATTCGACGCGACAAGAGTAGAGAGACAGAGAGACCTCGCCGGGCCGAGCCGGGCAGCAGCCTGCGTGTGGCGCTGGTGGGATCCGATAAGTCCATAAGACTACCCGAGTGTGCTGTGAGACGCAGGTGCGGAGCCGGACGTCAATCGCGTCCTACCGCGATTCACGCATCACGAAGATCAGTAGATGCACGTGACGTGAGCGCACGACGCGCGGCTGGGTCACATTGCTGGGTCAGTCATGCTGTCAGTACATGTATGTGAATTTATTAACGCGGTTTGTCTGTGGTACTTCCCTCAGAACCCACAAGCAAGCGTGAGTTTCGAGCTGATTCGACTAACTAGCTGCTTGGTGCTTGCTAACCTCAAGAGCAAACCTAAACACCTGTGGAGCGCTGGATGTCCACGCCCCTCTTCAAGCAGCTGCAGCTGGCGCTGTAAATTGCCAGTAGTCTACATGTAAACGCCCCGGGGACGCGCTTGCATGAGCGCGCGCCCTTACCGTGTGGTCCTGTTTTATCTTTCTCGACTAGTTTTTGGAATGAAAGACTGACGAGATAGGATCTCCGCTCCGTCAACTTTCTCTCACCGGCCGTACCCGCGGTACAACTAGTACCGAGAGTCACCAGGATTCAGGCTCCTAAATGACGTTCAAGGTCCCGGCCGTGTTGCTCTTCACGTTGCCCGCGACCGCCATCGCATTTGTCACATCACCGACGCAGCTCCAAGTGATGCGAGAGGCATCAGCTCATGTGAGAATGGGTTTGTTCGATGACCTGAAGAAGGGCTTCGAGAATGATCCACGCCTCGTCAACGATAGGGTTGTGCCAGGCAAAGCGAAGAACGTGCCATCATATGTGAAGCAGAAGGAGGCGGTGCGCCAGAAAGACCAGCCGAAACAACAACCGAAATCGAAGAAGCAGGCGGAGCCTCAGGGCGACCGCACAATGGCTGAAATCTTCAAAGACTGGAAGTGGCGAGATTGCTGTTGCTCACGCGAGATGATGACTTGCGTGGTGGCTCGCATGAGTTGTGTTCTGTAGGGTTCGTTTTGTTTAGCCCGACCGTGGGACTGTATTCAATTCTTGTCGCGTTGGATCGGCATCGCGGTCGATGCGAGGTCGCACGCTCCCCCGCGAGCCGCGTCGAGCGTCGTGCCCCCGGCATGCGTGCCCGGGTGTTGAAAGTGGAGCCACCAAAATTTCAACGCGCCGTGCACGCACCCGCACGCAGCATAGGTTATAGCTGATAGGAGAAGATACCTCTCGTGACGGGTGACGCGCTGCAGCGGTAGGAGCCCTATTTGGTATGCTGTGTTCGCACACGTGAGAGGTGAGACGTAGTGGTGAACGCAGGGTGCCAGCGCTCCCACAGTTTCCCCACAGTTCTGCTGTGCGACGACGCTCCCTTCGAGCGCGCCTCTGAGGCTCAGCGCATCTTCTTGGCCGAGCGTTTCTGGCCCAGCGCCTCGATCTTCTCGGCATGGTTGTCCGCCCGGAGCACTGCCGACCTGTTGAGCTTTCCCGCGCCAATGCCTTCGTCGAGTCCGAGCTTTTTCTTGACAAAGAGTGATCGCTCCGAATCCATGACGACGGTGCGCCGGACGAGGTAGTACGCGAGGCCGCCAAAGGCAAGCAGGACCCCGATCATCGACAGGTCCGCGGGCGGTGGCAGTCCGGCCTTGGGATCGCGCAGTACCTCGGCCTCACATTCCTCGGCGCAATTCTGAGCCATGTAGGTCGCGTACGAGCTATCCTCATCGCACAACCCCTGCAGCGCCCATTGCGCGCACCTGATGGGGTCGGCGACGTTGGATTCATCGGCGGAGCCCACGGGTGTCGTCGCGCACGCCCGCGCGCAGTTGAGCCGCATGTACTCGATGTGATTGCCAGTCTCGCACAAGCCCTGTCGCGCCCATCCGACGCAGTGCTCGGGCTCCTTGGCCGTGGAGCTGCTCTTTGGTGACGCGCTTTCCGTGTGATCCTCCGTCGGCGACGACGGCCCTGCCTCATCCGCCGCCGCCTCCTCTTCCTCCTCGCTGGCGACAACTTGCCGGAGCCGTGCGTCCAGCTCGTCTGCAGGCGCTGGGTCGACGCCGCATGCGCTCGGGCAGTTTTGGCTCATGTACGCGGCGAACTTTTCGTCAGTGCAGTACCCATCCAGCGCCCACTGCGCACACGCCGAGTCTTCGTCGGCCGCTTGATCCGCATGCAAGTCGCCTCCCTCTTCGCAGTGGGCGGTGCAGTGGCGCATCATGTATGTTTTCGTGTCGCTCTGCGTGCAGTAGCCGAGCGTGGAGTACTCCGAGCAGCGGGCGTCATCGTATGCGGCCGTGCTCGCGACCAAAATTGACCAACCCGCGAGGAGGCGCATCGGTGCTTGGCGGGAGGACGGCGCGCTTTTCGGCGTTACCTCACACCGCGACCGACTTCAAGCACAGTTGGTTGGCCGTGCCACGTGGCACATGGTGGCACGAACAAACACACCTCTGGGAAATCCCTTAGCGCGACGCGCGGCATCTCTTCAACACTTCCTACACAATCTCAGCAGCAAAACGCAGTCTCAACCAGAATTGAAACTACGGGCCGCCGAAAGGAACGACGCTGATGCCGTCGGCAAGCGGAACCCAGCGTGTTTGGCCGCGGCCTTGCTTCCCGGGAAGCTTGCCGAGAGCGCCGACACGGCTGCCCACTGGCCCTGTGCGGCTGTCCACTTGTGGCGCGACGGCATTCGTCCCCTCGACGTTGGTCTGCTGAGGGTCGTGCCCGGCCGCAGCTGCAGAGCCTGTACCACGGCCTTTGCATGGGTGATCGACTCGTTGGTGGGTTGGTTGGAGTGGCGCACGCGCAGGGAATGCGCGTGCGCTGCGGCCGACACACAACGCGCGACCGTGCTGGCTTCTACTTGGCGTGTCGGCTCTTGCAATGATCTCGCGAGCCGAGGTGTGGCACCCGCGGCTCCCGCCCAGACGTCGTCGGCTGTGGACACAGCTGTGAACGCCCAGACGCCCTCGGCGCCCCTCACCTTCGCCGCCAGGGACGAGCCGGCCAGGCGTGCTGTGGACGCCTCGTGCAGGAGCGCGGCGCACGCTGCTGGCGAGCCGTTGACGAAGCGCAGGAGCGGGGTGGGCGAGCCGGTGACGAAGCGCAGCAGGTGGGTGGGTGAGATGACGCGCTCCACGGCAGCGGTGCTGCTCGGCATGCGCGGCGAAGGGGAGCGCAGGAGTCGTGGGGTTGGCGGCGGCTCCTGCTCGAGGTCGGTGGTGCTTGTCGTCTGATCCGTGCAGGCTTTCGCGGCCTTCTCTGCTGCAAGCATCTTCGCAGCCTTCTCCGCAGCAGCCTTCTCCACCTCAGCAGCCTTCTCCGCGGCGGCCTTCTCCGCGGCGGCCTTCTCTGCGACACCCTTCTCTTCGGCGGCCTTCTGTGCTGCAGCGCGAAACTCGAACTCTGCGGCCGCCGCCTTCTCTGCGGCGGCCGCTTTCTCCTCTGCGGTACGGACTCGTCCGACCCAACGCTCGCTGGCCGCCCCAATCTTGAGCGTCATCACGTTGATAGCGGGCGAGGTAGGATTGCGCGCCACCTGGGGAGTCGTCAATTGTTTCGTCAATGCCGGGATGTCGACAAGGCCGGACTGCTGCCACCTCCTGCCCCTATTGCGTGGTTGCAACAGGGCCTTTGCAGCGGCCTGGGCAGCCGCCTCGGCTGCCGCCGCCTGGGCAGCCTCAGCCTCGGCCAGTCTCAGCCTGAGCCCTTCGATGGTCGCCTCAGCCAGCTCCAGCTTGTTGGGCGGCCTACCTAACTTGGCCTCGAGCTCCTGCCTCAACCGGGCGGCTCTGGCACGGTCGGCGTTGCCGCGAGCGCGTGCTTGCAAAAGGGTCGCCGCGACCCCATGCTCATAGCTAAAGGTATGAAATGTATCGGGGTCGATTGGCGAGGCGTGAAAGGGCACCGAGGCGGGCTCCAGAGGCGTTGAGTCAGCTTCGGTCGCCTTGGCATCGCCCGGCCGCTGCTGACGGAGCTGATCCTCTGTGAATGTGAATTCAGTCTCCTCTGTGAATACCAGCACAGGCGCCTCCATATTGCTTTCGGCGCTCTGCTTGTGCCGCGCGTCGGTAGCAGCCTTTGCGGACTTCATCAAGTGAGCTGAGAAGGCACGCAGCTCATCGGCGATCGCGAGCCGCTCTTCGGTGTGCTCACGCATCTGCACGCGATTGGGGGAGGGCCATTAGCATGCACTCGGGGAGGGCGATAGCATGCACTCGGGGAGGGCCATCCCGACGCACCTTGAGCTTCCATGCGCGCTTCGCCATCTTAATTTCGACCCCCGCGTGCGCCAGAGACAGGCGAAGCTGCTCAGGGAGGTTCAGGTCGTCGCCCAGCTGCGCGAGGGTGCGCTCGCCGATGGCGGCATCCCATGCGGCGAAGACCTCGCACACCTGATGAGGGAGGCCATCAGCATGCACTCAGAGAGCGCAAGCGCAGCAGGCAATCAGAAGCCATGCAGACGCCATCAGACGCCAGCAGTCCCAATCATGCGCAATCAGACGCCAGCAGCGCACCTCCGAGACGACCTGATGAGGGAGGCCATCAGCATGCAATCAGACGCCAGCAGCGCACCTCCGAGACGACCTCTGCCGAGCCGAGCACCAGCCCGGTGCCGGATCTGCGCGGAAGCAGCACGGGGGCCGCCATTGTGCGAGCGTCCGCGATGCCCTTAGCCTCGAGCAGCGGACGCGTCGCCTCGAGCACCTTGTCCGCGATCTCGTCTGCGAGCGGCGTGCTCAGGTATCGCCTTGGCTGCACCTGGAGAGTCCTGGGGGACGAGTGCGCGAGCGCCGTGGGCGCCGTCTTGGGCGCGTGGGGCGCGTGGGGTTCGCTGCCTGGAGTGCCCATGACGGCGCCGCTCGGTGAACCGGCGACAGCGCCGTCATGGGCACTCGGGCTGAAGATCGACGCGACCTTGAGCGCCGGCACCAGCCGGTAGTCGCCCGTGCGCCTGGTCCCATCGGCGCTCACCACGGCGCTCGCCGGACTGTATTTGGCATCGAGCGCCGTGGTGAGCGCCGTGGTGGGCGCCGGCTCGTTGGGCGACTTGCGCTCGTGGTTATGTGGGGCTGTGAGACGCGCCCAGGTCGACTGCGGGTCTGCACCTGCGCAGCAAACAAAGGCGGAGAGGAGAGGGGGGGGGGAGAGTCAAGAGGTAAGACGCGCGTACGAGTGTACGAGTCGTGCGGCCGGGCGCGTGCGCAGCGGCTGCAGCAGCAGAGGAGCAGTGGGGAAGATGGCGGTGGTGACAGTGGTGGCGATGGCGGTGACAGTGGTGATGGTGGTGGCGATGGTGACGATGGTGTTGGTGGCGACAGTGGTGGTATGGCGGCGAGAGACGGCGATGGCTGCGACGGTGGCAGGAGTAAATCATCGGGACGCGGACGGAACGGACGAGAGAGCGCGCGGGGAGAGATGGCGCAGCGGTGCAAGAGGTTGGTGTGCACGCGTGATGTGCCGCACAAGCTAATCGTGGAGCGCGCGCGTGGCGCACCCGCGCTGCTCGGCCCGGGCGTGCCCTCAGGGACCTCCTCCTCATCCAGTCCGGACTGGTCGTTAAAGACGCTCATGGCAGGCAAAGCGAAGGGGCCGTGAACGTTCACAGGGATGGAAGCCCCAAAAAATGGACACACATGTTCGTTTTCACGGTACCAACCACGATCACCACTCCACGGTCTCGGAGTCCGGCACCGCTTCCACTCCGTAAATCGTGTCGTGACCTGATTCGCACGCTAACGCGGCGTCAGAATTTCGAGCGAGAACGAAGATGATGATGATGATGATGATGATGATGTGGGTGTCATCGGCGGCGCTCCGCTGGTCAGTGCGCTAATCGCGTCCGCCAGGCTCGACACAGCAGTTGGGAAGGCAGCCTCCACCAAGTGCGCCGCCTGCTCGAGCGCGTCGTGCAACCCGGCTGGCAACGCACCCTCCGTACGGCGCACCGCCCCGCTCGCGTCTGGCTCTGCACCCGGCGCGACGGCGCTGAAGAAGACGGCGAAGCAGGCGCCTTCGGGCAGGATGGGCGTGATGCGTACCGCCCGCATCACCACGTGTACGCACTCGCCGCCAGCGTCCCGTAGCTCTGGAAAGGCAAGCACGCCCAACCGCATGCGCGCCGTGTTGGGCGACGCACTCGGGCCCGCGCCGCCGCTGCCACTGCCTCCACCCCTCGCGCCGCTGCCGGGGCCGTGAGCTGCCTTGCTCGCCAGCCGCGTCAGGCTGAGTGCCTCCGTCATCACGCCATTCCACAGCAGCGGCACGTGCGCCCCGACGCTGCCCTCGAGCCCTCCAGATATGCACGCGCGCGGCGCCGTGGCGAGCAGCACGCCGTCCTCGGAGGTCGCGGGCGGCGACAAGGGCGGCCGCAGCAGCATCGCGCATATCGTGGCGCCCAGGTTCATCAACGGTTGTAACCACAAGACGTCGGCCGGCGGACGCAGAAGCAGCGGCAGGACGTACGAGCGCTCAAACTCGACGAACTCGGGCAGCGTCGTCGCGGAGCTGCCCTCGCCGGCTGCGATGCCACTACCGTCGGATGGATGGGAGCTCGTCGCGCTGTGGAACGTGTACGAAGTCACCGCGGCGTTGAGGGCCTGCTCGTGCTGTGTGTCGAGTGCACCCAGACGGTCGTGGTGCAGCTTGCCAAAGGTGTTGAGCACCTGCAGCCCGAGCAGCCGCGCCGCACCAAGGGCACTCCTGGACGCCGCACGCCCACACAGCACCGCCACAATCATCGAGTCGCCCTCGAGCAGCAACACGCTCATGCCGTGCAGCTCCACGTAGCCTGACTGCGGGTGACCCGCAACGCCTTGCATCGTCGAGAGCAGCTGGCAGAGTGGGAGCGGCTCGAACACCGGCCGCTGCGCGTACGCGCCGACAGCGCAGCTGACAAGCAGCTTGGACGACGGAGTGAAGATGAGCACCGCCGCTGGGGCCGCCTCCGCTGTTGAGCAATTCATGGCGCATTGCGCGGAATTACTCATCTGCCCCTCCTTTCTCATTGTGAATGGGGGCTCACACGCCGAGCGACTGCCGAGCGTGGGCCGACTCCCCTGTGGGGAGAACGGAGAGGAGTGAGTGCTATCACTGCCCACAATGGCCAAATTGTTTCCCTCAACTGTCTTTGGAAAATGGAAATTCCTACGCGCGCTGCGTTACGGGAGGACGTCGCACTCAGTCTCACGCTTGCTCGACAAGCGAGAATGTGTCCTTCAACTCCAAGCCGAGCTTGACCCACACGTGCCGCTTCATGAGGTCAATGCGGCGCGACGAGCGGTTGTACGACTCGCATCTCGATACGTGGCTTGGCACAACGCTCGACGCTACCCAGATAGGCCATGGCAGGCCCTTGGGCGTCGCGCGCGTCGCCTCGCCCGGCTCGGTGTACTGCATGTCCGCCCGGCCGCGGGCCCTGCTGCCGCAGCAGTGATGGCGCAGCACGCGCCACGAGAGGGTAGCGGAGCAGTGGTAGGCGCCGCCTCGCGCCGTCTTGAGCGCATGTAGTACGCGGATCCGGTTGACGAACTTGAGCCGGTTGTGCCAGACGATCGCCGCGCTGAGGCGCTGCGCGTCGAATCTCGACGAGTCATCAGAGTAGAACGGTGGGTGCATCTGGAGGAGGATACAGGACAAGGGGGGGAGCGACGGAGGCACGGTGGCATCACCACGAGCGTAACCAGGGGGGGAGTGGACGAGTGAGAGCGCAGTCAGAGGTGTGCCATCCGCTGAGCATCAAGACGCAGTCAGAGGTGCCATCCGAGGGCGCGGCTGAGGGCACGGCACCTGGAAGAGGTTGAGCGGGATCGCGCCTCCAACGAATCGCCACAGCGCCGCGCCGAGCCACACGTCATCGAGCACCTTGCCGTGCGTCGTCGGGAGAGCACGCAACGCGGCCAGGTCGCTGTCGAGCCGTCGTCGGTGCGTATGGTTGCGCACAAGTGCGAGCACCGCCGCTGTCCCGAGCGCATAGAAGGGGCCACACGCGAATGGCAGCGGGCCGGCGCACACACTCACGTTGCTCAGGCCAGCACAGAGCTCTGGAGGGTGCTTCCGGCGCGCCTGCATCGCTGTCTCGCTGAAATGGTGAAATGTGTAGGTTCGGTTGATATCACTCGTCGCTAGCTGTATGTACAGAATCCGGCCGACCCACGCGAACGGAGCGGCTGCCGCCGGGATCTCGAGCAAATGCTTCTCAAGGTCGGGAAGATGCAGGTACACGTCATCGTCCGCCTTGCACACGAAGCGCGGCTCATAGGTGAGTGCGTGCTCGAGCCACCAGACGAGGGCGAGCAGAGGCCCACGCAGTCGGCCGTTCTTCTCGGAGGCGACGGGTGCACATAGCGTGTCACCGCGATCGGCCGCCTGCAGCGAAGTCAATGCCATCGTGCCGCAGCGCAGCACAAATCGGACGATCATGGTCTTCGGCGTCGTCTGCAGCCACGCTGCGCGAGGCACTGTGCGTCGCCTGGAGAAGCGTTCCGAGGAGCCCGAGAGCACGCCGACCGCGACAGTGTTCGGCATCTTGGTCCCGAGCACATGCACACGTGGAGCGACCTCATTGCAGGGCCAAAGCTCGCGATCGTGCATGCAACTGGGCAACGAAACCGTGCGTGAGGGCCGCGCCCGCATCGACGCCCACTTTTATGTTCCAGTGAGGGCTGTTAGTGTGTTCACGCAAGGGGCTGGGACCCTTGGTTCACGGACTTCACGAGTCGTGGAAAAGCGCAATGCGGCACGAGTCGCCGCTTCCGCCGCCGCCGCCGCCGCCCGCCGCCACCGCCGCTGCCGCGCCTGGCAGTCACCTCACTGCCCTCACCTCGATGATGCGCGCGCTCTACCCACGAGCTGCGGCGCTGAGGGACGACGAGCCTACGGCCATCGCCCAGAAGCGTGATGCCCTGATTCAAACGGAGACACTCAGGGCTTCTGGCACAAATGTGAACTTTGATGCCGCTGAGCGAGTGCCGCGCGAGGATGACCTTGACAACCTCCTCAGGCTGTTGGCCATCAAGGACGCCGTGATACTAAAGCTGCGGTCACTTTTGCCGCTGCCGCCGTCGAAGCATGCGACCCACGGCTTACCAAAGCGCGCAGCATCCCTCATTGCAGACGCACGACGCCGAGAGGCAGTGCTGAGCCTACAGGTTCGCGAGTTGACGCTTCAGTTGGCGGCGTTTCGGGAACGCGAGGCGCGCGCCGTGCAGGTGAATGCAGATCTGCGCAGGCATCTTGCTGAAACCAACGCGCTCATCTTGAAGCACGAAGTGCACACGCTGCGAACCGACCTGCACGCATCGCTGGCACGCGAGGCGCAATTGCAGGATGAACTGCTCGTCGCCCACGAGCGCATTGGCCGTGCAGAGGGCCTGCTCGCACGCAATGCCGCCGTCGAGCGAGAGCTGCGCTACGACCTGCGGCAAGTAGCCGACGTGGCAATGCATGCTATGGCAGCCCGTTCGGCGATGGCGTTGGGCGACCCGGCGCTCACTACGTACGGCAGCCCGGACTTGGCGCTGAAGTCATCATAGGAATTAGTTGATTCACATTCACACTTGTTCCCTAAGCAGGGTGCTACAGGGCGCGAACGCCCTTCCGCGTTGCACGTGTCCCTCGCGCTCCTCCATGAGCAACCCCGAGCTCGAGCCACGCAGCTTTACGGTGGAGACTGCTCTGCCGTTAGAGACGGTCGGTGCGGTGGCCCGCTCGTTGCTTGCTGACGCTTCGTGGGATCAGCTTCGGCGCAAGCACCAGGATGACTCTGTGCCATTGCTCAAGCTCGTCGCCCAGCTCGACCTGGAGCTCGGCGCCGCGGCACATCGCAACCGGGCGCATCGCGTTTCGTTTCGGTGCACACCGTCCGGTACCGACCAGGTCGACGTGCTCACCATCGACTTCCCAGCGCGCCGAGCTGCAGCGGCTGCCCGCAACGAACAACCGTGCGTCAGTACACCATCAGAGCCCGCAGCAGCAGCTGCTGCTGGGTCAACTGCAACCTCGCCCGTCAGAGCGCACCGTGTGTCCGCGCCAAATGCAATGCTCGAGGAGGCTCTCTCGATGCTCGGGCTGCCGGCCACCGCTCCCAGTGCTCCGAGGAAAGCTCTCGACACGTCTGATCGCCGGTCGCCACGAGCATCATCATCATCATCATCATCATCAGCAGCAGCAGCGGCGCAGGTGGCGTGTCCACAGGCGAGCAAGCGGGCGCGTGCCACCACGACGGCGCATCCGCGCTCATCCCCCGAGGCGCGTGAACGTGCCACACTCGAGAGCAGCCCCATCTCCGCTCGCACACCCTGTGCCCCCACGTCGTCTCGCTGCGTACCCGGGCATGCAAGCTACAAGAGTCCGGTGACAGGCCGCGGGCTTGCCGGACGTGAGCATCCGCGAACTGGCGCTGCTGTGCTCACGTCTCCGACAGCACCAAGTACTCCGGCGCTGATGTCCACACGCTCGCGCAAGCGCAGCCTCACAGACGCGTGAAGGCGCACGCGAAGGCGCCAGTGGAGCCGCGGGCGTCGTCGGGGGTTGAGCTGACGTTCGGCTGTGAACGATCTCATCATCGACTGTGAACGAGCTCATCCTCGACTGTGAACGAGCTCATCCTCGACTGTGACACGAGCTCATCATCGACTGTGACACGAGCTCATCCTCGACTGTGAACGAGCTCATCATCGACTTTGAACGAGCTCATCCTCGACTGTGAACGAGCTCATCCTCGACTGTGACACGAGCTCATCCTCGACTGTGAACGAGCGGGCACCCGGGCTTGTGCTGCACGCGCCGCATGCCATGCGTGCACTCGAGTTCCAACGGCACGACACCGTGTGCTGCCACGCGGGATGTCTACCAGGAGCTCGGTCGCGCGATCTCTCTACGGACTACGCTCAGGCGCGCTGGCCGCCTGCCCCTCGCCTGGCGCGGAGCCTGTGCGGGCTGTGCAGGCGCCGCAGAGCGTGACTTTGCGGGGGAGACCGATGAACTCAGATCCATGTGTTGCTGTGTGAACGCTGTACTGATACACCCTCGATCCGTGTGCTCGTTATATTGCCATACACCTGAAACAGACCCACCGGAGAGATTTGGGGCTTGACATGGTCCCAAACGTTGTACACTGCCGGGAGAGATCTCAGTACATCTAGCGCTTTGAGCGGCTAGGCCCTCCCCCTCGCTCTTTGGCCTTCTCCTCCATGGCCGCCATGGTGTTGCTTAGATGCTCCTGCAGCGCACCAAAGGGGTCGGCAACAAAGGCTGGGTGCGCCAGCACGGCCTGCAAGTGTTTCGTTTCCTCGGCCACGATCTTCTGCCTCCGTTTGCTCGTCAGTGAACCTCCCAGTTCCACCTCTGCTCTCTGTCGATGCACCTGAGCGTTCGCGGCGAGAAGCTCGTCAAGCGAAGCCTTCAGGCCATCCACCGCGCCCAAGATGACCGCGTTGGACGCCTTGGCCTTGCGCGCCTTTGCCTTTGTGCTTAAGCCAGACTTACTGCTCGCCGCCTCAGCCTCCAGCCTCTGGACAAGAGCCCGCTTGCCTCCAGCGACCAATGAATGCTTCTTCTTCACGATGCCCTGCCCTTTGGCCGTATCTTTCGGTGATGCGGATTTCTTGATCGACCCCTCCTTCTTGAGCAGGGCCCCCTTCTTGGCCATGTCGTGCGACCGTCACCCTTGTCAACAAAGAACCGTTGCCACGTCGCTTCCGAATTCACACAAGTTGTCACGCTTGGTTAAATGCACAATGTAGGGCCTTCTCGGCCAGACAGTACTCGCTCGCTCGGCTCACTCAATCATGAGGGCCGTTGCCCACACATCTCTACCCCCTAACCCAGGTTTCACACACGGCGGGGGGCCTTCTACACATTATACTAAGGAGATTTACTATCCTCTATCGTCTCCCCAGAGCAAGTCCTAAGAGCTAAGTCCCCAGAGATTCCTGTGATCTACCCATGCGTCCCACGCGCCTCATACCCACGCGCTCTCTCCCAAAGACCTCGAGGAGCTCGGTGAGGGTGACGACGCGGACGAGCTAGAAGACGAGTGGATCAGGGCGGGTGGATCCAGGGCAACTTGCTGCAGAATATCCTCGCACACCTCGCAGGCGAGATCTCCGGCGAGATCTCGGGTGATCTCCCGCGAGCTCCCATCGAGGGCGACCATCACGATGCCCATCTCCGAGGATGACGAAGCGGACAAGCGAGACGAGCGAGACAAGCGAGATGACGATCGGATCAGGATGGCGGAGAGGGTTCTTCGACGCGGTGCCGAGGTTTCGTCAGGGTTCGTCGAAGAGTCTGCCCACGCCCCCCCCAAGAAGCCCCCCC
>JWZX01003105.1:0-38015 GCA_001275005.1 Chrysochromulina tobinii | reverse complement strand
TGTGCGGCGGTGGGGAGGGCGATGGCGGAGGCACGAGGACTTTTACCGTTTTACGCGAATCTTGTACCCTGCACACTTTTACCATCTTACGCCAAAATGCCCTCACTTTTACCCTACCCCCACCCTATGGGCGAGGGGGTCCCGCCAATTGGGCAGGTCGGGGTGTACACGGCTTTTGTTCAGTCTTCAGTTTCAAATCTGCGCATTAAATCTCTCTCGCTCTCGTCCGTTAAGCGTTATCACGCACGACGCCTCACGCACCGCGTTACCGTACCGGGATCGACCGCCGTACGCCGACCCATGCGGGTTGCACTTGCAGCTGCAACCCATGTACTAGCTAACGCACCTGGCAACGCTCACTCAGCGCGGCCGCCGGCTGCCCAGAGGCGTACATCGTTTCTGAGCCACTCAGCTTTGTCGGCTGTCAGCTTGGCCACCGCCTCAGCATTCAGCTTGGCAGTCAGCTCGGCTCGCTCGGCATCCAGCCGGCCCACCGCGGCCGCCTGTGTCTGCGCCGCTAGGACTGCGCACGATTGGACGAAAGCTTGAAATTCTGCATCCTCCCGCCTTCTCACGAAGGCCTGGAATTCATCTGCATCTTCTCCAAACGCAGCGTGATCGGTGACGAGCCGTTGCTTGCCGCTTCTGGGCGAGATCTCGACGCGCTGCCGCTGCCGAGTCGATGTCGCGCTGCTGGCGGGAGCTGGAGGAGGCAGATCCGGAGGCAGAAAATGCGCCTGGAAGGTCAGCTGTGGCGCGGGTCGCACAGGCGAGGGAGGTGCCAGCAGGCGGAACGAACTCATCGACGGGTTTGCTGTCATGTTTGTGGTGCCTTGCAGGAGACCGAGCCGCGACATGCTACCCGCCGTGGGCGGCCGTAGGGCTGGCCGCTTGAGCAGGTTGGGGCTAGGGCGACTTGGGTTGCGCGGATCGCACTCCCTCAAGGGCTTGAGACACTTGGGGCACTCGTTTTTGCGGTGCTTGTCGAGCCATGCGTGCCCACACGTGGGGCACTGCTTGCGCACATGCCCATCGGCACGCCGGAAGCACCCCGCGGAGGCGGCACGGTGCAACCGCTCGCCCCGCTGCTCGACCGCATGTAGTAGAACTCGTTCGGATGCGGACGATGCCATCGCCTGCGCAGATCGTGCTTCGTGCGAGTTGCGCACGTCATTCCACGGCGTCTGGTTGGTCACAAGGACCCGTGGCCCTCTCATGATGACCGTGCTGCCGCCCGCAGGTCCTAGAAACGGGCGGGTATCGAGCGGCGTCTTGGACGGCCCACCGAACACCGCGATGCCCATCATATTGTCTGGTGGCGATTGGGACGCGATTGAGGGTCAAATGGCAGCGCGCGAAGAGGAGAGTGCAGGAGCTGCACCGGAAGGACACGTATTTCTCGACCGAGTAGTCTGTGGCGGTCCTTCGCGTCGTTCGGTTCTGTCGGGGACTTGGGCTGACGAAACGCGTTTTGCGTCGATGTCGTTTCGTTTCGCGCATGCATTAGCCATTACAACAGCACACTCAAGGTTTCCTCCAAGAAAATGAATAGCGACTCATTTTCCGTTAAAGCAAGCAAGCAAGCAACCCTTTCCTACTCCGCTGGCTACAGGGGTATTCGAACTTGCGCTTGTTTAGGTACTTGTGTTGTCTCGACTTAATTAGAGTTGAGACAGATGCTTGCTTGCTTCCGTTAAAGACAGATCGGTTTGAGGCGGTGCACAACCAGCACTACAGTCTCTCCACACACACAGTAAGATGGCTGCGGACCAGGGCCTCGAGCGACTATCCATGTGCTCTAATGTACGCGACCTTTCAAGTCGCTTCAAACATGTTACGGATTTCTACTCGAGTCTATTCGGCAATGTAGCCTATAGGAAGGGCGAGGCCGCCGAGGATGTCGGGCTCGAGCGACGCCCCGTGCGGCGGCCGCGACGGCGGCCGCGACGGCGTCGACAATGGCTGCCCGGTGCGCGGCGTTCTCGGCGACGCGTCTTGCGAGTGCACACGTGGCGTGCTGAGGCCCCCTTGCTGCCCGAGCACGCCGCTGTTCTGGCCGTTGACGGCCGTTGAAGGCACGCTCAGTTCGGCGCGTAGGTGTGCGATAACGGCGGCCTGCTGCTGCATCTGAATTTGCTGCTCACGAATCTGAACGTCCTTCCTGTTCAACTCGAGACGAAGCGCACTGCTCATCGAAGCGGCCTGACCAAGTTGCTTCCGCGCGGCCTCGATCTCCGCCTCGCGCTTGGCGAGCTCCGCACGCAGTACATCTCGAAGAGGAGCCCCACGAGGCAACGCCGCGCTGCTCACGCTCGCACCGTCCCTTCCGGAGCCGGTGTCTTCCATCGCATCCGCAACGGGCGGCGGCGGCGGCTTTGGCATGCCCACCATACCTGGCGTACCGGCATCCATAAACCGCAGGGCTTCGCCGGCCTCGAGCATGGCCCTACTGGCGGCCGAGGATGCGACTGACGTGACCAACTCTGTCAGCGAGGGCGTGGCGCGCCGCTTATCAGTCTGCGCCTTCAGAGTGAGAATGGAGCGCATCAGCTGCTCAGTAAGACTGGCCACCTCGTGGCGGGCGCCGGCCAGTTCTGCCTCCGTGCGCCGCAGCTGCAGGCGCAGCTCCTGGTTCTCCTCCGTGAGCTGGAGCTCGGCGGGGGTGGGGCGGCCTGCCTCCTCTGCCTCCTCGCTCTCGCGGCGGCCTGCCTGGGCGCTGCCTGCTCCGAGTTCATCGCCGGCTGAGGGCGTCTGCATGCAGCGGCCCATTGCATGGCGAACCTCGTCCTTCATCTGTGCCAAGACCTCTAGCAGCCCCGCCAGAGGCACCGCCTCAGTCGAAGAAAATGCGGGCGGCGCAGCGACGCCGGTGCTGTGCCTTGCTGCCTCGTGGTGCTGCGTGGGCACGTAGTGCGAGCCGAGGGGCGGCAGGCCGACGCCACCGACGCCGCCGCCGCCGCTGCCGCCGCCGCCAGCGACACCGACTGGGGTGAAGGCGGGGGCGCTCATGTTGAAGCCGCGCTCGGTCGTCGCGACGCTGCTGATTGAACAGCCGCCCATGCCGCCGTCGCCCATGCCGCCGTCGCCCATGCCGCCGTCGCCCATGCCGCCGCCACCACGGAAACCGCCACCGCCACCGCCCGAAGCCGACTCAGATCCGTAGAGTTGCTGCTGGCCGGAGCGCACGTGGTTACTCTTCACCTGGTGCCGCTGCGGCTGCTGCTGCTGCCCGGGAAAGAGCGGCTGGTCACCCGAAAAGCCACCCATGCCTGGTAACATCTGCTGCTGCAGCTGCTGCTGCTGGCCCCATCCGCTGTTCCTGCACAGCGTTCAGCGATCACAGGGCAGGAGGGTGGGTGAGTGAGTGTGCCTCGCGGATGGCGAACCACCACGTCGCGACGGTTCCGGAGAGTTTGGAGCGCGCACCCAACGTGGTCGGAGCCCCTCATGGCGGGGCTGAGAGTTCGTCGCAACTCTTGATGAGGGTGTGAAACTGGTTCAAAAATACCGTCGACCCAGTACTTGTAACTTCCATTTAAACGATCCCCGTCTCGAGCACCGGCCTGCCTTCCATCACCCGATCGAAGCTGAACAGTGAGAGGTCGAGCGTGCGGAAGGCGCCGTGCTCGACTAGCTCGGCGACGGCTCTACCGGCCGCGGGTGCGTGCTGCAGCCCGTGGCCGCTGAAGCCATTCAGATGCACCACGTTGGGCAGGTCGGGGTGCCAGCCGATGATCGCGTTCTGGTCGAAAGTGTTGTACTCGTACCAGCCCGCCCAGGACCCGAGCACCTGATGAGGGAGGCAATCAGACGTCATCAGAGGGAAGCCATTGGAAGTCATCAGCACCGCGTCCTCGGAGGATCCGAGCACCTTCATCTCGCCAAAGGCTTCCGCACGGTTGTACAGGACGGGCCAAATGGTCTCCTCGAAGAGACGCGTGTGGTCCGACTCGCTGACCGCGAGCCCGTCGGCGTCCCACACGTCCTCGTCGTACGGCGCGTCGGGCGAGACGCCACACAGGTACGTCTCCGTGCTACTCGCGCCCTCAGGCCGAAAGTAGACGCCGCTGGGGTCGACAGTCAAGGGCGCGTGCCACATAGGCGTCGTACCGGGCGCTCGCCATGGCGCTTGGTTGGGCGTCGTACCGGGCGCTCGCCATGGCGCTTGATCGGGCGGCGGCGGGCAGCGCAGATGGAAGATGCAGCGCTTACGCGGGCGCACCGGGATATCGAGCGCCCGGTGCGCGCCCGCCAGCGTCGACAGCACCGCGGCGGCGTGCGCGGCCGGCGGCGTTCGCGACCGCACGAGCCGGCCGAAACTGAAGGACGCCGCCGCCGTCGCCGCCGCTCGAACGCGAAGTCGACGCCACGTCGACAGATAGCACGCGCTTGGTGGCCGCATCGACCGTGGCGCCCACTGGCCTGCCCTCGACGTACGTCACTCCGAGCGCCGTCGCCTTGCGCCGCATGCCGCGTAACAGTCCCCATGGATCGAACCAGCCCTCGTTGGCAGTTCCAAGGCTGCCAGCGACCACGCCGTCCAGCCGAAGCCACGGGAAGCGCGCGCGGAGCTCGTCGGGATCGAGGAGCTCGATCCAGTGCGCGCCCGCGCCCACCTGCGTCGCGTAGTTGCGGCGCAGCGTCTCGTGACCCGCCGCAGAGGCCAGGAAGAGATACCCACGCTCCTGGAACTGCACGTCGACCGGCTCCGCGTCATCGTCGACGGCGAGCAGCGCGGCGGATCGCTTGAGGAAGTCGATGCCATACATGCTCATCTGAACGTTCTCGCGCAGGCTGAATTGCTGGCGGATGCCGCCAGCCGACAGCATCGCACTCGCGACCTTGTAGCTACTGTCTCTCTCGATCACCACGATGCCCTCACCGGTTCCCCGCGCTGCGGCGAGGTGGTAGGCCAAGGATGAGCCCATGACACCACCGCCGATGATGAGCGTGTCGCACGGAGTATGCGTTGAAAGGCATCGGCTGCGTCGCAGCCATCGACTCGAGCTGGACCTGGCCGCATGCAAGAGCATGTCCTGTGGACTTGCGCACGCGGGCTTGCTACCGGTATGAATGTCCCGTGTGTGTCCCGGCTCCCCCCGGTGTCTTTTTACCGGTATGAAAGAAGACAATGAACACCGGACAGGCAGTCAAGTCAAGACAAGTTGACTTGACAAATACAGTACAGTACAGTACTTGTAAAAGCCCTACGCCCCAGACACGACACTCCTCGCGCAAGAAGTCCGTTGTACCGGTACCAGGGTGTTAACCCGCGTCGACGTGCAGTCATTCACACTCCAAAGAGACCCAAGAGTAGCCGTTCTCCCCACGGCTTTTTCCACGACCATGCCTACACAGCCTCAGCGACGCACCACCAGGCCATGGTCCATGCACCGCCACCCGAGGCGGATCGCTCGGCTGGGCGCTCATACCACGCCTCGTCGAGGCTGCGGATCTGCCAGCCTCGCTCTGGGGAGAGCAACTCACGCATCCGGTTCTCTGAGATGCGCCGCGGGTTCGACCACGGATCAGGGTTGGCATCGGAGAAGCAGCCAATGAAGAGGCGACCGCCGGCTCGCATGAGAGGGCGCACGCCCTCGACGAAGGCGTTCTGAGATTCGTCATCCAAGCAATGCAGCATCGCCGAATCGAGGGCGATCTCGAAGCCGCCGAGATCGCGCGCACGTGCCTGCACGCGCTGCGCAGCCGCGAGGTCGACGGCAGACGCCTGGACGAACTCGACCGAGCCGCGTGCCTCTGAGATAGCGTGTGCGACCTCGGGCTCGCTTGCGCGTGCGAGCGCTGTGGATACAGCACTAGGGCTCAAGTCGAACGCGGTGATTTCGTATCCACGTGCGGCGAGCCAGTTCGCATTGCCACCCGCACCGCAGCCGCAGTCGAGAATGGCGGTGCCCGGCGCACCGAATGCACCATCATTGTAGGCGTTGCGTACCGGAGGCTGTGGCCGTCCTCGAAGGTCCCAAGGCACGCCGCCCGCGTCGTAGTCAAGCTCTGCGAAGTACGATTGCGGCAACGTCTCGTCATTCTCCCGGGCGATTGCCAACAGCGACTCGCGCGTCGAGGTGATCGCGGCGCTTGCACAGGCGCGGGGGGAGGAGGCCCGGGCGGGAGGCGGCGGCGGCGACACGTCATCATATGATTGGTGGAATCCGATCACGCAGCCAGGGGCTTCTGCGGGAGCGCCACAGCAAGTCCACGTATAGACGAGCGCGCCACTTTGGCCCTGTTCGGCTCCTGACGTTCCTTCCCAATCGCCCTTGCGCGCGCTCTCGCCGCGAAGCGTCCCAGGGTGGTGCCTGCATGCAGTCGGCCCATTCGTTTCTGCGGTGTACGAGGCCTTGCAAAGTCGGCAGGTGTACATCATCGGAGAAGCGGCCCTTCGTGTAGCGGCTGGGTATTGATCTGCTTGGCTTGGCCAACGCGAAGCCACAAAGCCGAAACCGCAACTACTGGACCAAGCGCTCAGCGCGACAGTTAAAATGTGGAGCATATTAACTCTGTGCGCGGTCCACAGGGCCAGCTATTTGGCCAGGCCGATATCCGAGGAGAATGTGCCTGTGCAGGACCCTCTGCGCGAATGCGGAATTCACAAAAGTTCAATAAGATTCGAACGGGGCATCGGGACACACACGTTCACCAGATAAATTCGGATTTGGCAACTGTCGAAGGAGATTATTCTTCTCTTTTCCAAGAGAAATGGGGAATCTTGCACGAAATCTCGTTCTCTTCTTATAGCGCGGTGCCACACTTCGTGATGCTCGGCATTTTTCTCCTTTCGACAGCATGGGCGCCCATGCTGGCGCCATCGCGCTCAGCAGTTCACGCCAGCATGAACCCAGTGATTCACGTCAGGATGAGCACCTTCCCGGCGCCCGAAGGCTTCGCGTGGAGCTCAGTGCCTGAGCTGGCCCCGGGCCCGCCTGCCATTTCGACGGCGGATGCTGCGGCGGCAGCAGTTGCAGTTGCCGGCTCGCCATCCGATTCGTCCTCATGGGGACCGGCGCCTGCTGCACCAGCCGTTGAGCCTGCGGCCGTTGAGAAGAAGCCCGCCGCTGAGAAGAAGCGGAAGCCCGCCGCCAACGGCATCTTCGCACCCATCGTCAAAGGTGCCAAGGCGCTGATGGGCGAGGAGGAGCTCAACAAGCTGCGTGGCGAGGTGATCGCGCAGCACTCGAAGGTGATCTCGGCCTTCGTGGACACGAGCGAGTCGCCCTTTGGCCAGCTGGTCATCCGCAAAATGTTCGAGGCCGCCGACAAGGACGGCAGCGGCGGCGTCGACAAGGAGGAGCTCCGTGCTGCGCTGAAGGCGCTAGGCTTTGATTTTCTCGAGGAGAAGCAGGTGTCGGGCATCCTTGAGCGGGCGGACACAAGCGGCGACGAGGTGATCGACTTTGAGGAGTTCGTCAAGGAGACGCCGCGGTGCGCACATCATCGCAGGAACCCGCACAGACCTTCAGACCACCCCTCGCCGTGTCAGTCCACCGTTCTGCTTCAATCGCCTGACTGGATGTGTGGTGACTCGATTCGCACCCAAACAGGACGCTGCGCACGAATCTGATCAAGTTGGCAAAGAAGAATGGGCACGACCTTGGCTTCTTGGCGTAAGACGGAGGAGCGTCTGGCACTACGCTGTCGACGGCTGGCTTTAAACCCCGCGACTCGAACGATTACGATTTCGGCCGGGGAGAATGAGGTATAAATATAATGTTTGATTTCCGCGTCACTAATACACCGTAGTAGAGACGCGCAGACTCTGAGCAGACTCTGGCATCCGGCTCTTCGACCATGTTTTCAACACAGGCGGCATCGCCTTGTGGGGAGATTCCAACGTAACGCTGTTTCGCGGGTCGAAATTCGTCGCGACCTCTCTCTCGCGTGGGTGTGTGGGCGCCGCGCGGCTTTTGAGGTAGAGCGCCGAAATGCAGGAGACGACCATGAACCCGCTGTCCGACGATCCGGTGTCCGGGGACATGGACCGCGAGCCGCTGCGGCAGTACGACTCCGAGCTCGAGCGCGTGCGGGGCATCGTGGATGAGTACTCACAAACGCAGCCTGCCGAGAATGAGGAGGATGAGGTACAGGCGGTACCGACCGAGGTGCTGCAGGAGGACCTACAGGATGACGTAAAGATCCAGCTCCCGCCCAACTTCCGCGTCGGCCGTGTCGCCACCTTCATCGCTGACTCGCCCTCTAAGGTGCTTCTTATCGTCTTCTTTGCAGCGGGTGTCGCAACGCTTTGGGTGGTGCTCGCCGCGTCCACCCTCTTCTCGGTGAACGAGAACATGTTCATCGCGACAAAGCATGTGGACGTGCGCCACTTCTACGAGCTCGGCAAGCTCGACGACGCGCGCAGTTTCCCGGGCCTGGGGCGACGGCTCGCTGACGAGGACAGCTCGCTGGCGGCGGACGAGGCACATGGGCGGCGGCTGGCATACGACGGCGATTACGAGAACGTGACGCTGGTGTACGAGCGGCGCGGGCTGGGCGCGTCCAATATGCTCGCGCTGCGCCAGCTCAAGGAGGTACACGACCTCGAGCGCGAACTGTGGGAGTGGATGAAGATGGAAGAGGTGTGCTACATGGCGCCAGGCGGTGGGCCTGCCTCGGAAGGTTGTAAACCCATCGACTCAGTGCTCAACTATCTGTACCCGTATGCCTCGCGCAACCGCACGTTGCCCCAGCTCTTTTTCGACGGCCGCCTTGCAGTCGAGCACGACGGTGGCTGCGCGCTGCCGCCCTTTGACTCGGACGACGTGGCGAAGACGGTGCAGTGGCTTGAGTCGAATGCATGCGACGGCTTCCTGTCGGTCGATGCGCCAACGGAACTGCTCGACGCCGATGAGATGTACGCGGCCTCGCACGAGCGGCAGGGTGCGGACCTGCAGCGTGCAAACCACGAGCGCGCCCGCGCATCGTACTTACGCTCGACGCTCTCTGTCCGACGAAGCGCCATGACGGGCGACAAGTGGTACGCTCTCGCTCAGAAGCTCTACGACGTCTCCGCGTCGTCCTGGTCGAAGAGCTGGTACGTCCATGTGTACTTTGGCGGGCCGCTCGAGTTGATGACCGCCGAGCTGCTCGTGCTCCTCTATAACGACCTCTTCCTCGTCTTCCTCTCCGTCGTCTTTGTGGGCTGCTACATGCGAGCCTACTTCGGCCAATGGCGTCTCGCGGGGCTGGCCGCACTGCAGATCTTGCTTTCCTTCCCCTTCATGTACTTTGTGGTGTGCGTGATCTTCTTCGAGAGCACGCTCTCCGCCTTCGCCGCCGCCTCGCTCGCCGTTGTCGTGGGCGTCTCCGCCGACAATATCTTCGTCCTTCACGAGACTTGGGCGCAGAGCCGCATGCTCATGAACCGTCGCGGCCAGCCCGCCTCAGAAGAGGAGCGGATCGAATGGACAGTACGCCAGGCGTCTGTACCCCTATTCTACGCCAACGCGACCACCGCCGCCTCGCTCTTCATCAACTGCCTGTCCGAGATCAAGTCCGTCTACCAGTTCGGGCTGTGCGGCGGCACGCTCATCTTCATCAACTTTGGGCTGTGTGGAGTGTACCTGCCGGCGCTGCTCTTGCTCGAGGAGCGAGGGCGACTCAATCCATACGCACCGCCACCCAACCCGGCGGAGCGGCAGCGCAAGCAAAAGGAACGCCTGCTCGCACTGCAGGCCGTCCACCGCTATCTGTGGGACAATAAAGGCCTCATCCTTGCTGGCTTCGCTGCTGTCGTAGTGGTCCTCACGCCGTTTGCGCTCAAACTCTCGCCGGGCAGCGACGCCTCGTTCACCTTCGCGCCCGACCCTCTGATGGCCGGCATCATCGAGCGCGCGCGCCTGCCACCCTCGAATCCCAGCCATCTCTTTCGATCCGTCGAAGGCCTCAACACTACACGGATCACCTCTCTGACCGCGCCCGAGGCCGCGGCGTCCAACCTGCCTGCGCGGTACGCTGATAACCTCGGATGACCTCTGATGACCTCGGATGACCTCTGACGTCCTCGGATGACCTCTGACGGCCTCTGATGACCTCTGATTGATCCACTCACAGGTACGCGCACCTGCTGGCGACCGGCCAGCACATTCCGGACTACGAGAGCGGCCCCGCGTGGGTTGGTGCGACGCTCTCGGTGCTCTGCGTGTACGATGCTGTCCTCTTGGGAGGCCTCACGTTTGCGCTGTACACGGACCGAACAGTAGGCTTCTTCCAGTCGCCAGCGCATGGTGAGACGCCCGCGGCCTTCGTCACTGGCGTGGGCGTCGTCGCCTCCTTCATGGCCACCCTTGGGTTCGCGCTCATGTACCTCGCCCTCTTCTTGTGTGACTTTGCGCGCGAGGCCGCCTCGCCGCTCGGCAACCTCCTCGGGCTGCTGCTCCTTCTCCATTCAGTCTTCTTCGGGCGCGTGGCCGCGGTCGCTCACTACCAGACCCAGTGGTGGGTGGTCAGCGTCACCGAGTGGATGCGGGAGCAGCCTTCGGCGGCCACGGGCGCGTATGTGGCCGCCTCGGCCGCGAGCGGCATCTTTGGCATCATCATCTTCTCGATTGTCAACGGCGACCTGCAAGGCGGCGGCTGGCCGTTACATTGGACTTGGTCGGGACCAGGCGGGATTTCTCTCTTCCTCGGCATCGTCTGGCTCTATGATGCGGCGATGCTCTCGCTCGCGGCACAAGCTGCCTTTTTTGGTGAGCCCGTGTGGCACTTTCGTTCGCGGCCCGAGTACAAGGCGCAGTTCTTGATCGCCTCCTCCGTCCACTCGCACGCGGGATGGTTCATGATCTTCCTCTCGGGGCTGCCCATCGCGCGCACGCTCCCGCCAGGCCTCGCTAACCTGGTGGTGCTCTGGTGCCTGGCCAACGCCGCCGCACACGCTTCGATCGCGCAGGTGGCGCTCAAGAATCGTGAGAGCTCCTTCTTCGTACCGACCGAGTTCTCGGAGCGGGCCCGCGACGCGTCGCTCCTCGGGCATGGGCTGATGGTGCTTTTCTTCGGCGTCTCCGCGCTCGTCGCCTGGTTCAAGGCCAACAACCCGGTGGTCTGCGACGGCAATGATGGGGACCATCATCTGACTCTCGACGAGCTCGCGCACTGCCGGCTCCTGCCCGGCTGGATTGATGGGCTCAAGAGCGGCTCGGGCTGGCCCATCTTCGTCGGCGGCTGCCTCGCGGCTCTCTGGCTACTCGACGGGGCGCTCTCAGCTGTTGGCGCGCGCGTCATCCTCTTCGGCGAGCCGCTGGGCTTTTTCGCGCCGCCTGCGTACATCCAGCGCGAGCCGGAGCGCCGTGGCAAGCTGCTGCGCCGGCTGCAAACGATGGCGGCGGGCTTTCTAATCGCGGGCACGATCGTGTTGATCCTGGCGCTCATTCCAGAGGCCTTCAACGCCGCCTTCGGCCCGCGTGCCATCATTGCGTCCAACTTGCTCGCCTTCTCGCTACTCGGGCACGTGCCGCCGCTGCTTGCCCTCTCCAATGTCTTCCGCACGGGCCGGCCAGTGCACATGCTCCACCCCACCGAGGCGTCGAAGCGCTCGCCGATCCCCTCGCAGCTCGCCCTCTTTGGGGCCCTCTTCTGCTTCGTCACCACGCTGTGGATCTTCATCACGCAGGACGCGCTGCCCGGATGGCCGGAGGGCCTCTGGCCCTCCTTTGATGCTGCCAATTGGCACGGCCTGCTGCTGGCCGCGCTCCTCTCCGCGGATGCGATTTGGCTGCTCAACGCCGCCGACCTTCAAATGAGCGGCGAGACGGCCGCCTCTCGTTGGGGCGCTCGCCCTCTGCCCGGCGCGACAGAGGAGGAGCTGTACGACTTGGGCGAGAGGCTCGCGATCGCGGCCGCCGTCGTGCAGCATGGCGTGCTCTTCTCCTTGGTGATCACGTTCAACACGACGCTCTCCAATGCACTGTTCGGTTCGATCCGCGCGCTGCCCATGCTGCTGGAGCTGACCCTAGCGCTGCATGGTGTGCTGCTTGGCTTCCTCGGGTACCTGTTCAAGCGCGGCCTCGCCATCGCCCTCTTCGCGCCCTCGCCGCGCGCCGACGACGCGCCTCGCCGTCTGCGCATGGCGGGCGGCGTCTGCTTGGGGATGGCGCTGCTGCTGCCGCTCTTGGACGGCTGGTTCTGGTGGGAGACATTAGGCATCTTGCTCTTCGGCGTCCTGAGTGCGGCCACGCCGCTCACCCACGGACTGTACAGTGGCGGCGTCCTCGCCCAGGCCTTTGGGCACGATCGGCGCGTGCTCCGGCGCGTCTCGTTCGGCGTGTGCGCGCTGTGTGCGAGCCTCATGGGCGCGTGCTTCATGATGTCGCTGGCGAGTGGTGGCCACATCACCATGGAGTACCACGCGTTCTGGCCGGTGCAATACATGCTCGTGGTCACGCTCGCCCTCTTCTCCTTCATCAATGTGGTCCCCATTTTCGGTGCCATGGAAGCATGGTACACTGGCGTGAACTTCTGCGGCTTCTCGACCGAGGACGCGCCGCACGCGACTGCTCGCATCCCCTCGGCGTGTGCGCTCCTCATGACCGCGATCGTGTGCATGACCCTCGGCAGCTCTCTCTGGACTCTCTCAGGCTCCGTCATTGATCTCAACAACACGCCCCTGCTGAGCGGCCCCATGCCATCGAGGACGAGCCTACCCGAGGCCGAGCGCTGCCGCCTCTACTTTGGCACGAGCGGTTGCAAAGAGGAGATGTGCGGCGGCGAAATCGGGAAAAATGTCGCATGGAGCAAGAACGCGCCCGAGCTTATCGAGGGCTTCGACGCGAGCGCCACGAGCACGCAGCTCGAGCTCCTGGCGTTCTGTGAGCTGCTGCACGGCGCGCGCTCCCCGCTGCATCCCGACCACGCGCCGGAGGAGGTCCAGTGCTTCATGAAGGAGCTGCATGACGACCGGGTGGCGCAGGGCCAACCCTTCCCCATCGAGCCCCGCCTGTTCGACGAGACGGTGCGCGAGCTCCTCGGGCGCAAGTGGTGGCTAGTGGCTGACGTGGGGCTCAAGATCTGCCCGCCGAGCGAGCACGATTGTCAAGACCACGGCAAGGTGATCTGGATCAGGATCGGCGACCTGCCGAGCAAGTTCCCCACAGGCGGGCAGGGCGCCATCGGTCTGGTGGCCGATCCACCCCTGCTCCGCAACTTCAAGGGCGAATGGGATGCCTTTCTTGAGCACGCGCCACGGGCCGTGCGCGAGCCCTTCGACCGGGACGTCGTGTGCTACGGCGACGACTGTGGACAGAATGCGAGCGCGGCACAGAATGCGAGCGTGATGATCGTGGAGCCACTGTGGAGGCTCGGACTCGCTGGCGGCGCTGACGTGCCCTCTCTGGTCTCCGAGGCGTCGAGCCCGCTGCAGTACGGCGTGCACACGTGCGCCAAGTGGAGTGTGCTCGCTACAGAGATGGCGTTCTTCTCGTCGGTGTCCACCGCGCTCACAGTGACGCCCTTCGTGTCGATGGCGGCGATCGCCCTCTTCTCGCGCTCGCTCATCATCAGCTACGTGGCGCTCTACTGCCTGATCGCGATGGTGGTGACGCTCCTCGGCGTGATGAAGTTGCTCGCGATCCCCCTTGGAGTCACCTCCGCCCTCGCCCTCTCATTGGTCGTAGGCATGTCGGTCGACTACATCATCCACCTCGCACACGCATACAAGAACTCACTCTTTGCCGATCGCTTCTATAAGAGCCGCGCGACTGTCTTCGCCCGGGCCTCGTCGATCGTTTCGTCCGCCGCGACGACGCTGCTCGCCGTCTCGCCCGTGCTCGCCGCACAGCTGCTGCTCCTCCGCGAGTTTGGCCAGATCTTTTTTCTGGTCACCATCGTCTCCGCGTGCTTCTCGCTCGCTTTCTTGGTCGTCCTCATGCTCGTCGGCCCGAAGGCGACACGCGGCTATCACACAGCCCAACCGAACGAGGAGCCAGAGGAGGCCCCACCCGCCATCACCGCGCCGCACTCGGAGGGCGATGGCTGGTCGGTCCAGCTCGTCGAGTCAGGCGGCGGCCTCGGCCCGGAGCGATACGGGCCGCGCTACCACTCAGATTCGGCCATGGGCGCCATGCCGCCGCGCCACGCGCCAGATCGCGGCTTGCCGCCACCCTCGCGCTTGCCGCCACCCTCGCGCAACGGCAAGGAAGACGTGGACGACGAGCTGCTCTAGGGGCCGTGCCCGTGCATGCATGCTCTAGGGGCCGTGCCCGTGCATGAGGCATGAGAGGGCCATGCATGAGACAGGAAAGAGGAAGAGAGCGGTGCATTCCTTAAGAGACGTGGGCAACCATGGGCAGTAGAGGGTGGGCAACAGCTGTGCGTCTTCGGGGGTGCCTGACGAGGCGACGACACTGTGGGTGGCGGGTAGGGATCGCGGGCGGATTACAGTCCAGTGGACGTGCACAGTCGACGCGCGCCCCCCTTACCGTGTAAACTGTAAGATGGTCGAGCAAGCGTGCGAGCGGAGCCCGCGGAGGCCTCGGTATTTTCTATATATATTGTGATTTATTCGTCCGGCGC
Organism: Chrysochromulina tobinii; assembly: GCA_001275005.1. Taxonomy (NCBI): domain Eukaryota; phylum Haptophyta; order Prymnesiales; family Chrysochromulinaceae; genus Chrysochromulina; species Chrysochromulina tobinii. Next base: position 23,498 of record JWZX01003105.1, on the reverse strand, counting down.
GCGTTTCGTTTAGCTAAGCTTTTTTTCCATTTTCGCCGCGCCGGTGCGGCCACTCCGGAGCATGCCGGCGCCGGTTGTCCACTCGACCACTCCAGCATGCGGGTCTCGACTCCGGCTCGGCGCACGGGCGCACCACCTCCCGACTTGGCACTTGCATGCCGACTTTGGACTTTACCCCCGTTTGCCTACAAGGGCGCTCAGAACTATTCGCGATTACGGAGATCGTTGGCGCGAAGGAGGCCAACACGGTCGCGCGCACCCCATAGAAAACTTGTGCAAAGCGGCGATCAACGCGCAGTGCGAGGGCGCATTCTCAACCACATCGTGTCTGCGCCCGCATCACGCGCCAGCGCCCGGCGATTGGGGCCGCCAGCCCCTTGTCTCAATGGCTCTGTGTCTCGAGCACGTCGATCGGCATGGTCGGCGCCTCGGGCGATGGCTCGGGCGACGCGTCGGGGGAGGGTAGCGGAGCACCGCTGCTGGCCTCAACGGACGCCGACTCGACGAATGTCGACCCGACGAACGCAGCCTCGCCGCTGCTGACCTCCAGCGCGCCCGAAGCCACGTCAGCGGAAGCCACGTCAGCGACCGAGCCACCGCTCACCTCTTCCTCCGCCGCAATGCCTGAGGCGGCACTGGCCGCCTCTGCTGCCACCGACGGCATTATAACGGGCACGCCGGTGGGCGGCGGCGACGGCATGCTCGGCGGCGCGAGGGAGGCGAGAGCGGACGGCAGCATCGCGTGCAGTAGAGCGGACAGGCGGGTCTCTACAGCCGCCAACAACCCACTCGTCTCACTCGTCTCCGCGTCCGCCGACACCGTGGTGGTGGTGATGGTCGTCGTGGTGGTAGTAGTAGTGGTGGTGGTGGTTTTCCCGTGCCTCCCACTCTCGGTCATCGTGGTCGTCGTGATCGTCGGCGTCGCGAGCAGAGCCGGCTGCTGCAGTACATTTTCGCCGAGCTCGAGGAAGATCGCGTAGGGCGGCTCGCCCTCGCCTTCGCTCCCCGTCTTGCCCGTCGCGTCCCCTTTCGCCTCGGCCCCATCGCTGCTGCCTGCTGCCTCATCAGAAGCACGCATGATCTCAGAAGCATGCACGAGGTCGTCAGAAGCGCGCAAAATGTCCTGGCGTGCCTCGTCGTCCGGCGACGTCCCGTTGAGTGACGCCCATCGAAGCGCTTGGGTCGGCTCACCATCCGAAAGCTGCTGCTTCGGCTCGGGATCGGCCGCGCTGCCCGGCTCCGGGCCCGCCGCGATGCGCTCGAGCTCGGCCGCTGCGCGCAGGGCCTCGGCCAGCACTGGCCGTAGCGCTGCCCGAGCCGAGCGCTGCTCGAGCTCCGTCAAGCTGCTCGAGTCGACTGACTGCTGCGCCGCCTCGAGTGAGGCGATGATGTTATCCTGCGGACGGGAGGTGAGGGCAGACCCCCCGGGGGAAGGCGGCAACTCATGAGGTTGAAAGAAGATTGACGGGTGCTGCATCCAGCGAACTCACCACCGTCTTTCGCTTCGAGACCTCTTCTTCCAAAACCTCGGCCTTGGTGGTGATGTAGCCGCGCGTGCCCGCGAGAAACAAGCAGGCACACACGCAATGCAGGTGCCGTAGTCTCATAGAAAAGGGTTCAATCTCACGATAGGATCCCCTATCGGCTCCAGGGGCAGCGTGGACGCTCCCAAAGCCAAGAGGACTTGTGACACCCTGATCCAGAAGTCCTCGACCGGCGCGAGCGTCTGCGAAGAAAGTCTATGTTTGGCCATTAAAAAAATGCAGCACTGGTAGCTTCGTCCTGCCTCGCATCGGTGATCGGCTGTGCATCCTGGGGCGGTACACATGTACACTCACAGCGCGACTGCCCTCACCGGACACGCAAAATGCGCGGGGGTGGGCTCGGCCTTTGCAGTGGAGACCCCACTGCCCACAGCAGAGTGAGGCGTCCGGGCGGGGCATCTCCCCCTCTGCCTGTGTCGCCTCTCGATACCTATGCGTCTTTAATGGGAGCGCCCGGCAATGTACCCCTTGAGCAGCACGATCGTCTCCGGCTGCGCGGGCGGCGGGGTGCCGCCCTTGAGCACGCACTTGAGACTCACCTCCGCCCACTGCGGCACGCCAAACGAGGCGATCACGCCGAGCTCGGTGCCCGCGAGCGCCTCCTCCTTGAGTGTGAAGCTCAGCTTGATCGCCTGTTGCTCCCCCTCCTTCACCACTCCCTTGAGAGGCTCTACCCCAAACCCGCGCCGACTCGCAGCATCGTCCAGCCCCTCAAAGGAGAATTCGAGCCCCGCCGCCTTCGGGTCTGGCACGAGGGCCTTGCAGTTGCCGATGAGCAGCGTGGCCGTGGCAGCGCCCGCCGCGCCGCTCGGCACGAGAAGCACCTCAATGATGCGTTTGTCGGTGGGCGCAGCGGCGGGTATCCCAGTGAGAGCGGGCGTCGGCAGGCAGATGGTGTCGCGAGCCTTCGCGAGCAGCAGCGAGGGGCCAACCTGCGAGTGCTGCTCCGGCGCCAGCACGTAGCCCGCGGACTCGTACGACCGCCCGCGCAGCATGAGCAGATGCGGCGAGCTCTCCTGATTAGGCACCGACACCTCAAGCAGCTGCCAGAAGCTATCCGACGCAAGGTCGGGCGCGAAGCGCACCGTGAGCGTCAGCGTGGCGCCACCCGCAATCTCGGCCTCGGTGGGCGACACATCAAAGACGGGTGCGGCCCCGTTGTTGGTGTGGCCCGCCTGGAGGAGCTTCAGCGCGTACCCCACCGCAAAGGCAGACTTGTTCTCGATGGTCACCGTCTTCGACGCCTCGGAGCCCACGAGCACGTCGCCGCAATGCACGAGCACGCACGAGTCGCTCCGGTACGAGCGCCTCGCCTCGCCCCCCAGCTTCACCTTGGACGGCTCCCCCGTCTCCGGATCGATCTGGGGTGTGGAGACACCGGGGATGGGCGCGCCGCCCGCGGGCGGTGGGTCGGGTTGAGGGCCGAGCAGCCGTAGTGTGGGCGAGACGCCCTGACCACTCAGCGCCACCGACAAGGTGCAGCCGCCCGCTCGCAATTTGAGGGTCTCGCGCCCTGGCAGCTGCTTCATGGGGAGATAGCGCAGCGGCACCTCGACGGCGCCGCGCGGCGGCAGCAGCGGCAGCGCGTTGATGAGCGAAAAAGGACCGAGCTCCTCCAAAGGGTCAGCCGTGAGCTGCAGCGCCACGTCCTCGCGCGAGATGATCGCAATCGAGACCATGCGCGACTGGCCGACGGGCACCGAGCCGAACGCCACCTCCGACGTGACCCCGCCCGAGCTTGCAAGCACCATCGGCACCGCCACCACCGGCGTCTCGACGCCCAAGAAGAGGGTCGCCGCGTGATCCAGTGGCTGCCCCTCAGCACGCACGAAGCACAGCACCGTCGGGCGCGCCAGCAGGGTCCACGGCTCGTCAGCGACACTCGGCACAGCACCTGGCAGCAACTCGACTGGCGCCGTGTCGGGCGGGCCCTCGTCGCCGCCGGCGCCCTCGTCGCCGCCCGCTGAGGGTGGCGACGGCTCCGGCGCCGCCACGGCGCCCGCCACGGCGCCTTCCTCGCCGCCTTCCTCGCCCTCCGTAACGACGGGCACGCCTGCGCCGCTGCGTCCGTGCGGCGCGTAGCTCGTGTCGGGGTTGACCGGAGCGGTGAACTCGATGCGCACCCGCACAGACTCCCCCGGCGGCAGGGTACCCACCTTGGGCGCTAGCTTGAGGCATGAGCCCACCGGCGGCGCGAACTCGAAGGTGCGCGCCTCGTGCTTCGAGCTGTTGGTGAGGGTCACGTCGCCAAACGAGGTGTCCCCTTCGACGGTCGGCGGGAGCGAGAGCTTCACACTCGAGAGCGTCAGAATCGGCTGGATGCCCGTGCCCACGCACTTGAGGTGGTACGTGCGGTTGAGCGACGTGCGGCACGTGAGTGTGATCTTGTGAGTGATCTCCGCCGTGGGCGAGAAGAGCACGCGCCGCACGAGCGTCTCGCCCGGTAAGATCGTGCCGATCGCGTCCCCAGGCTGCACATCGAGCTCCTTGGGCAACGGCAAGAAGCCGAAGCGCTGCGGCAGCGCCGACACGTTGCGGATCGAGAGCTCGAGGATGCGGCTCGCGTTGAGCGGGCACGAGCCAAAGTGGAGCGTGCTCACCTCGAGCCCATCGCGCTCGAAGCGGAGCGTAGGGTCGGTCAGCTGTGCGCGCAGCATAAAGGAGACCGGCAGCACTTGTTCGGGCACGCTCACACTGATCGGGATCGAGAGTACCTCGTCCGTGATGTACTGCTCGCACGTCTTCAAAATGTCCGGGTTCGCACGCAGCTTGAGGCTCACGGCGAAGGGCGAGCGCGCCTGCACAAAGCCCGTCGAGGGCACGAACTCGAGGTACCCCTTGAGCGGACGGGGCACGAGCACGTTCACCTTGAGCGCAGTCTTGGAGCGGTTGTGCAGCACGACCGACTCGCGGTACAGCCCGTCGTAGCAGCAGGTGAGCAGGTCGATCGTGTCGCGCTCGACGTAAATGGGTACGGCCACACCGAGCCCGTGCACCGAGATCTCGTCGTCCGGCTGCGCGGGCCCATAGCCGAGCTTGAAGAGCGTCGCTGCGTCGCCCGGCTGGCGAGGCGCAAAGGTGAGCATGATCGTCGTCGTGTCGTACCCCTTGACGACGGTTTGCTCGACGCCGGCATCGAAGGTGAAGAGCGGAGGTAGCGGCGCCGGCTCCTCGCCGCCGATCGCTTCGCCGTCGGCCGGCGGGTCCGTCGGCATCGTCGCATGCAGCGTCGAGATCGTGAGGGGGCAGTCGAGGGCGCCACCGTTGACAAAGGTGAGGGGCAGCCGGCGCGTCTCCCCCATCACCACCGCGCCAAAGTCGATCGTGGGCGTGGCGAGTGCGATCTTGGCCTTCTTGGTCGTCGCCTTGAGAGGCACCGTCATCGGGCCGGTCGCGGTGTTGAAGGTGATCTCGCTCTCAATGTCCTGGTTGATCTTGGGCGAGAACTTGATGAACAGGTCCGCCGTGACGCCCGCGGACATGCGCCCCGGCGGTACGTGCGAGAGCTCGAAAAAGGAGGCGACCGCGTCGGGCAGCGCCGCCGGCCGGAAGGCGTTGAACGTGTACGAGACATTTGTGAGCGTGAACTTGATTTCGTACGTCTTGCCCACATCAAAGTCCGCAAAGAGGATCACGTTCGGCTTGCAGATGAACGCGGGACCCGACCACGTCTTGCCGCCAACTACCTGTGGGATGATCTGGTTGGGCTTCTGGCGCGCCTGCGCCTCGGCCATGTAGCGCTTCTCGAGGGTGGACAGCTCGCGCAGCCCGAAAGCATTCTCCTTGGCGCCCTTGGAGGGCCGAAGGGGCCCTTCGACGCCGTCCACCGCACTTTCCCAGAGGCCCTCCGCCTCGGGCTCGAGTAGCTCATCGACCGCCTCGTGGCGCGCGCTCGCCTCGGCGGCCATGAGCCGCACCGTGGCGGCCGTGGGCTCGGGCAGGGCGATCGCCGTCTTGTGGCCGCCCGGTGGCACGCCCGCCGCGCGCGCCTTGGCGACCTTGACCTCCGCCTTGGCCATCATCTCGGCGGTCACCTCCGGATACTTCTCCGCATAGTAGTCCACCACGTCAGGATCGACCACGATCTTGCCACCGTACTTTGTGTTGCCGGAGCCCATGCCGAGGTTGTCGACGCCCGCCTCGGCAGTCGTGAGCCCCATCTTCCAGTCGGGCCGACTCTTGACTGTCATGTGCTGCGACGGGTTGATGTGGTCCAGTTTGGAGGTCGGGTCGATCACAGACACCTTGGCCTTCGTGTTCTCGAACATGAACTTGGTGTTGGACTGCGCCTTGCCGTTGGACGAGATGGCCTTGGCCTTGGCCTCGATCATTTCCCTGGAGGTCTTCGCCTTGTCGCGCTTCTCCGCCTCCTCCTTGTACCCCTGCAAGATGGTCCCCTGCAATTCGGTCATGTTGGCGTCGAGCTGCCTCTCCATCTTCGCTCGCTCGCGCGCCAGCCGTGCCTCCTCCTCTCGCTGGCGGAAGACCATGTACGGGTTGCCGCCCGCGGCGAGGATCGCGGCCTTCTCGGCCTGGCGCGACCGCTCCACCTCCGCCTGCCGCTCCGCGCGCTTCGCATTCGCCGCGCGCATCTGAGCCGAGATGGCCGCGGTCGATTCTTTGAGCTCCATGACAGCCACCGCGCGCTCGTCGTTGCGCTGGCGGTAGCCCTCGGCGATTTCGTCAGCACCCTCGCGCTCCTTGGCGACGCGCTCTCGCAGCGAGAGCACCGCGCGCTTGTGCCCCGCGCGCGCCTGCTCGAGCTGCGAGCGCGCCTGCTGCTGGCGGACATGCTCCGCGGCCTTGGCGCGCTCCTCTGCGTCGCGCGAGCCTTTGACTATGCGCTCGGCCGCGGCGCGCTCGCGTGCGGCGCGCCCGGGCGCGGCGAGTTGCTGCATGGACTCCTCCGCGTGCGTCGTGTGCTCGAGCCCCTCGTGTTCGCGTCGCTTGTGCGTGAGCTCCAGCAGCACTGCGTCGCGCTCCACCTCGGCCGCACGCGCCGCCGCCACCGCGCGGCTCATCGTCTCGGCCTGCGCACGCTCGGCGCCGAGCGCGTCGGCGAGGCGACTGTGCGCGGCCTGCTGCGCGCCTATGTTGGGCTGCGTTTTGCCCAAATCCGTCAGCCGCTCCACCTCCGCCTCCGCCTCGGCCGAGCGATTGCGCAACTCTTCATACCGCTCGCCTTGTGTGCGCTCGTTGCGCTGCGCGACAGAGGCCGCCTCACTGGCGTCCTCGGCGCGCTTGCGCAGATACTGGAAGTCGCCGGCGACGCGCGCCCTGTGCACACGATCCTTGTACGTTTTGTCATCGTCGTACGTGGACAGCATGCCGTTGCTGTGCGTCGCCTTCTTCAGCAGCGCGGCGGCGTCGGCGGCAACGTCGGGGCCGCTGGCGGCCGGCATTGCGGGTTCATTTTCTGGATCTGGGTCGTACGACTCGAGCGGGTCGAAGTCCTCCTCGTCGTCGAAGCTGAGGAAGCCAGAGGGCGGAGGAGGCAAGTGTGTCGCCATTCTTCGCAACGTCGCGCCTTCGAGAGCACGCGCAAATCAGAAATCAGCAAATCACGTTGTCATCGCCGTACCGTACCCGGGCGTCAGCGCGGCGCTCGCGCCGCGGTCCCCACTCGCTACCGTTTCACAAACACAGTAGCCTGTACAATCACTTCACGCTCAGCTCGCGTTCGTCGTACCCGAACGCCGACTTATGCTGGTTGAAGAGCGCCACGAGCGCCGCGATGTACTGTGCGTGCGCCATGGCAACCTCCTCCTCCGTCGGCTTGCCGGGCGTCACGGGCGGCGTGAGCTCGAGCGGCGCGCCGAAGACCATATCGAGCGGCACGCGCAGCGGCAGCACTCCAAACGAGCCCGCGTAAAGGGGCAGGCACACGCCCAGCCGCTTGCGCAGCGCCTCGCGCGGCCCGCGGAGCACATTCGACCACGTCCAGTAGCAGTCGACGCAGCCGAAGCAGTAGACGGGCACGAGGGCGCAGCCGTGCGCGAGCGCGAGCTTGACGAACCCGTAACGATTCTGCAGCACGACCTCCTCGATGCCGTAGCGCGTGCCAATCTGCTCCGCTTCGCCACCGACGATGATCATGAGGGAGTTGCGCTTTCGGAGAGCGCGCTCGGCGACGGGCTTGGAGGCGTCGATGCAGCGCGTCCACACGCACAGCTCGCGCACGAGGGGCAGGTGGAAGAGCACCGACGCGGCGAGCGTGAGCACCGGCCTGCCCGGCAGCGCGCTGTATAGCATGCCGTCCATCAGAATCCGGTAGTCGGACGCGATGCCGTGCGGATGAACTCCGATGATGACGGGCTGCTCGGGAGGCCGCGCGCGCAGCGCGTCGTCGATGTGCAGGCGCAACGAGAGGAAGCGCCGGAACGCGTGGTAGCCCCACTCGCACTCGGCAAACTCGCGCCACGGCGCCGCCTCACCTTTCATCTCTGGCCGGTGCACGACCTTGGTCCACACGAGCCACGCGACGACGCAGGCACAGAGCGGCGGCCTCGCGTAGCACGCGAGGCCGAGGAAAATCGGCGAGAGGAAGCAGATCGCCATGACCAGATTCCAATACACAGCCAGCGCCGCCGTATGCGCTGCCGTGTGCGCTGCCGGCGATGTGAGCGCACAGAGCAAGCGAGGCAAACCCACGAGCGCCGCGCAAGCGGCGACGACAGCTGCCGAGTCAGTGACCGCGTACGCACAGATGCACAGCGGGCTCGACACGATGAAGAAGGCGATCAAGTGCAGGTGCGGCGGCGTCGGGGCGCAGTCGGCGGTGCTGGTGACATGCATGTTCACTTTGTTCAGAAGTTCGGGTTCACGAGTTGCGTGTGTAACTAAAAGATATGAGCGGATCGCTCTCAGGGTTGACTGAACCCCACGTCAAAGCGACTGAAATTGCTCATGCTAACATTGAACCCCTCGGCTCCTTTCTCACTCTCACTGGTGCATCTGCTACTACTATTGACTACTTAGTACTTGTGTATGGGGCGTTCTCGGAAGGGATGGGTGGTGTTAAAAAACACCGGGGTATAGTGAGCGCTGAGCGCTTGATCCGTCGGACGCTTAAGCGTTGGACGTGTACTTGGTGACGGCCTTGGTGCCCTCCGAGACGGCGTGCTTGGCGAGCTCACCAGGGAGGATGAGGCGCACAGCGGTCTGGATCTCGCGCGAGGACAGGGTGCCCTTCTTGTTGTAGCGCACGAGCTTGCCCGCCTCAACGGCGATGCGCTCGAAGGCGTCGTTGATGAACGAGTTCATGATCGACATGGCCTTGGACGAGATGCCGGTGTCCGGGTGCACCTGCTTGAGCACCTTGTAGATGTACGAGGAGTACGACTCAGTCCTCTTCTTCTTCTTCTTCTTCTCGCCCGTCGCCTTGGGCTTCTTCTCGGACTTCTTTGCGGGGGTCTTCTTTGCGGGCGGCATGTTTGATTGAGTTTGATTGTGCTCTTCTGGCTAACGTCCTCTTGGGGTTGACATAAAAAATTGGACGGGAACGCGAGTGCGGCTAGCTCGGCGAGGCTCCTCCTCTTTGCCCCCCATACGCCAATGGAGCCGCCCAACGGAGGAGACGGTGCGCCCCCTCCAACCGAAGGAGCAAGCGGCGCCTTGCCGACGACGACGCGCCAAGCCTACATACAGTACGGCCGCTCCCTCGCCGCGACCGCAGGTGGACCTCCGCACCGAACCCAGCACCTGCCGTGCCCAATCTGAGGAGCGGGCATCCCCCCAAAAGAGCGCACGCGACTCGCGCGCACACCGCACACGCCCAGCTCACAGCCACGCCCCGACCTCCGTATGACCAGGCGAGCGACACGACCGTCGACGCACGAGACGCTTCGCCCTCTCCTTCTCGTCAAGCCTCCCCGAGCGGTCAACGGTGATCGACGGCATTGCTGCCGCGCTCTGTCCGGGCTCGAGCGACGGGCTTGCGCGGCTGCTAGAGGCGACCACTGCCGGCCTAATGAGCGGCGGCGCCTCGCCCGCCGACGCGCGGGCCCTCGCCACGCTCGAGCGCGTTGAAGAGCCCGATGCGACGGCGACGTGCGCCATCTGCCTGGACGACCTCAACTGCCTCGAGGCGGCGCCGGTGGCGCGGCTGCCACGGTGCTCGCACGCATTCCACGAGGCGTGCCTACTCCCGTGGTTGCGCGACTGCCGCGGTACCTGCCCCATCTGCCGGACGCCCCTCGCTGAGCCCACGCCGCCGCCTGCGCACGCCGAGCCCCCCATCGGGCCAGGGCCCCTAGCGGCTGGACAGCTCGCCGGCGGCATCAGCCGCGCCACCGACCGCGTCCCCCCATGGGCCGAATCCCTGGCCGCCCTGCAGCCGTATGCGCGCAGCGGCCGTCGCGCCTGGGCTGCCACGATGGAGGAGCGGCGCGCTGCGCGCCCGCTCTTCCGCTCAGCCCACCGCCCCCTCGCATACGGACGAGGTTGACCACATGAGCGAGGTACGCACGCTCATGGGTGCGGCGTATCATTTCGCCGGCGCGAACGCCACCGCCGCGACCGCCGACCGGCCTGCTCTTGCGCGTCAGCGCGCCGCGCTCGCTGCCCACTACGAGCGGCACCTGGCGCGCCGTTCCGAGCGCGAGGCGCTGCTTCGCGAGCGCGCGGACGAGATCTTCGAGCGCGAGCGCCGTCTGGAGCAGGCGGCCGACTCCATCCGTGAGGCGGCCTCCTCGCGTACCGCCGACGCCTTCGACGACGCCATGGCCGCCGCAGGCTTGCGTGCAGTCTGGGAGGGACACCTCGCACACTCAGGGCTAGTCTCACCCTTGCGCGGCTCGCCCTCGCCTCCGAGAACCAGCCGACGGCGCCGCCACCACCGGCAGCGCCGCCCACAGCGTCGCCGCCACCACCGCAGGCGTACGCTCCACCGCCGATGAGCAATGCCTGGGCGCCCGGGGGGTCTGCGGCGCCCATCATAGCGCCGTTCGCGCACCGCTCGCTGCTCGATGTGGCCTCGAACGCGGCCTGGTCTACTGACGCGCCATGCACCACCTTCCAAGGCACGTACCCGTACCCAGCCGGTGGCGGTGGCAGCCGCATCCTCAGCGCCGCTGCATCGCTCGCCGCCGCGGCGCGCTTAGGGGCGCCTTCGAGCGTCACGACGAGGCTGCACTCGATAGGCATGGGCGAGGAGGTGCTGCAGCTTCCGCTGGAGGCGCACCGGGAGTTCGCGTACCTGCCCTGGCGTCTCGAGGGCTGACTCGCGCGGGCTCGCACCATGCCATGCTGTCCTATACGCCAATCTTACCACGTAGCACTGTCACAGTTAGCGGGACCACAGGATGTAACGCGTTTGACGCTGCGCGTCGACTGCGCGCCGGGAGTTTCACAAACGTGGAAACGAGCAGCGGCCAGGGCGCAGGGGCCAGCGCTCGAAGCAGCGTGCTTGCTAACTTTTATCTGTCCCATGGGGCTTCGCGTGCTGCCATTTAAAATGATTACTATTAGGCGTCAGCGAGTCCACCGTCGAGTACTCTTGTGTTGACCTCTGAGTGCGGTTTTCTGTTTCCTTTGATACGGTATGTGGTTCGCGTGGGGGACATCGACGATACAGCTAGCGGACGAAATGCACGTCTGGATCTTGGGGATTTTATCTCTGGCGCCTTCTTTCTTCTCTCCTCATCGGAGAAGCTCTGCACAAAGACACCTCTCGAACGTGCTCATGTTGGTCATGAATGTGCTGGTGCTGGCCCTAGCACCGAATGTTGTGTACCGCTCTGTGACGAACCGATTGTCTCCTCGCTCGTGCGTGCGGTTGATGAGCAATCCGAAGATGACGCCACAGATGATCAAAGAGGCTACTGAGCGCGTTGCGCAAGGGCTCGACGTGCTCAAGTATCGGGCAGAAACCGGCGGGCTGACCGCTGAAGAGCAAAGTGAGCTCGCACGCCTCTTGGACCGCCTGGCACAGTTGGATGATGTGATGACAGAGGCAGAGATCGAGCTGCAGCAGAAGAAGATCCAGTTGGACGCGGGCGTCGTCTTCCCTACTAAGCTCCGGAGCCTGCCTGATCGAGGCGCGACGTCAGACGCCGGCCTCGTCTTCCCCGTGCCGCAAGTAGGCATTCCCATGAGCATGGATGCCCCGACAGCCGTCTCCTCCGCAAGCTCGACAGCCGGGCCGCATATCACCATTCCACGACCACCTGCCGCCTCAGCACCTTCGGAGATGCCGCCGCAAATCACCATTCGACGACCGGCTCCAGAGGCGTCATCTGGCGTGAGCAGCCAACGTGCCAACGCACCCGCAACCGTTCTTGACACATGGGGGCTTCGGACCGCGGACGAAACTCTCTTCGTGGCAGACAGCGACGCGCCTACCGCGCCTTCGCTGGGCTCTGGCCTGTGCCAGTTCGCGTCGCCCGCGGAGAAGCGTGACGCTCCCACCATCTTCTACGAGGGCCTCGGCAACCTCGCCAAGGAGCCCCTGGGCTGGCTCGACGGCGCCAAGCCCTCGCCGCTCAGGAGCTCCCTGCCAGTCGACGTCGCCACGTCCGAGGCACGAAAACCCGTGTCGGTGGGCGACCGCGTGCTCACTGAGCTCGGCGATGAGGGCTACGTGCGCTTCATCGGGGAGACGTCCTTCAACCCGGGCGTGTGGGTGGGCGTCGCGCTGCTTGAGCCGAAGGGCAAACACGACGGCACTGTGGAGGGCGTGCGCTACTTCGAGTGTCCGCCCGACCATGGCCTCTTTGCACGAGCACAGAAGCTCACGCCCATCGAGACCGTTGGTGAAAGTCCATCCCTCGCTGCATTGGCGGTCGCTCAGAAGCTGAAGCAAGTTCCGCAAAAGGTGCAGGCCTTGGCACAGAACCCATGGGTCATGCACCAAGACGCCAAAAGCTTGAGCAAACAGGAGAGGATGCTCGCGAGCTTTGTGGCAGCGGGCGTACTGGCGACCTTCGGCGTGTCGTCTTCATTCCTGAGGCTGCCACTGCCAATGCCTCTGACGCAGTTGGCCTCCTCGCTGGCGGAAACGCGCGGTCTGGGGCTGTTTGATCTGGAGGACACGCTGGAGGCCGCGAAGGAGAAGCTCCGATCGTCTGTGGAGGCCTTGAAGCCAGCTCCCGAGACAGCTCCGTGTGACGCTGTGGGATGCTTCCAGGCGGATTTGGAGGAAGTGGAGACCGCCGCGGAGCGACGCGCAAGGATTGCCGCATGGAATGCGCAGCTCGAAGCCGAAGCGAAGGTGGTTCCGGGGCTGCCGGCGAAGGTCGCTCCAGTGGTAGACGCGACGGGTCAGGGTCTGAAGACGGAGGACGCACCAGCCGTCACAGCCCTCGGGGAGGGTACTGCCGTTGCGGAAGGCGATGCGCTGAGCGGCGCGGTGGGTGGACCCATGTCCGAAACGGAGCAGCTGGCCGAGCGGGTGGCGGGAGCCATCGCTAGCTGGGTGGACGAGGCGGCGGCCGGCGTGGCGAGCTCCCTCGATCGTGCACGCGCCGGGAGCTGGGAGCAGGTGGTGCCGTCCGAGACGCGCCAGGCGCTCGAGCAGGGTGGCAGGGTTTTGGAGAGCGTGGCGGGGAGCGCGGCGGAGACAACGAGCCGCACCGTCACGCCAGCGGTCAGCCGTGTGGCCAGAGAGGGGGCTGCCAAACTCGCCGAAGTGCTCAGGCAGAGTGCCGCCCGTCTGGAAGGGTGGCTCGTAGCTGAGGCGGCATTGCAACCGGAGGACGCGCGCGAGGTGGCGCGCGAGGTCATTGAGTCCATTGAGGAGCAGGAGGCCATGGAAGCCGCAGCGGAGCAGCCAAAGGTGGCTGGGGCGCCGACAGCCGTGGTGTTCGCCAAGATCGACGTCGACAAGAGCGGCCAAATCAACGCCGATGAGATCAAGGAGTACATCCGGAGCACGTACGAGAATGTCGACGACAAGACCATCGACGAAATGATGATGGCGGCAGACATTGATAAGGACGGTGAGGTCAATTTCGGCGAGTTCATGGTCGCCATGGCCGAGGAAGACGGCATAGCGGCGGGACAAGCAGACAAACCAGCCAGAGCAGCGCAGGAAGCAGTACAAGCAGCCCAGGCAGAGTTCATGGTCGCCATGGCCGAGGAAGACGGCACGGCGGCGGCACAAGCAGACAAGGCAGCTAGAGCAGCGCAGGAAGCAGCACAAGCAGCCCAGGCAGCGCAGGCAGCGCAGGCGGCGGCGCAGGAGGTGCAAGCAGCCCAGGCAGCTCAGGCAGCCCAGGCGGCGCAGGCGGCCCGAGCGGCCCAGGCGGCGCAGGCAGCCGAGGCAGCCCAGGCGGCACAACTAGCCCAGGCGGCGCAAGCAGCACGGGAAGCAGCGCAGGCGGCCGAAGAGGCCCAGGCTGCCCAAACCGTCCAAGCGGAGCGCGCAGCTCAGGCAACCCAGGCAGCGCAGGCAGCCCAGGCGCAGGCCGAAGAACTCGGGCGGCAGCTCCGCGCCGCACAAGCAGAGCTCAAAACGGCGCGTGAGACGGCGGCGACGGCGGCCGAGCGGGCGGCCGCGGATGCAAAAGCGGCGGCTGAAAGCGCGGCGACCGAGGCAGCAGTTGCGCAACGACTAGCAGAGGAAGCTACGCGGCGAGTGGCTGCACTGCGGCCGCTGATCGAGCCTGAGGGCATCGCGGAGGTCCAGCAGAAGGCTATGATGGAAGTCGAGGAGGAATATGCGATGAGGTAACATCCATGAATCCGAGCACGGAGTCTCGACACGGAGTCGCGGAGACGCGGACTGGTACGCGTCCGAAATCATGGCGCGTTGGCCACACCGAACATGGCCCTTCTCTCTCACATCGCATGTAGATTAGGTGGGCATGATGCTCAGCATGGTGCATGGTGGCGTGCATGTAGCACATGGGCATGTGCGGTGGCCGGTGTCGGCGTGGCTGCGCAGTGCGGGCGCGATTGGTCGTCGGTGTAATGGGTCCCGCGTGTATAGCTCGAGCACCCACTTTCCTCTCCGGCCGGGGGGGCGGCACGGCGGATGCAGGTGGCCGTGAGGTGGCCGCCCGCGCTGCCGCGATGCGCGAAGCGACTCGGTTGAAAAACCGGCAGCATGCTGCTGTCGGTTGCCGATAGTATACACACGTCCCAGCGGACGGGAACGGACAGGCGGTACGCGTACGGAGCTCCACGTCTCCCGACTCCCGAGTCCCGTCTCGCGTCTGAGCGGGCGGCGCCGGCGTAAGCCGTAAGCGTAACCGGGTACGTATACGTACTTCGTCTCACGATAGGTGTATTTGCTATTACGGAACAGCGCACGTGTAAAATCGATAACTAAAGCACTTTCCGCCGGGGACGGCCCTATATGACCGAATGATCCGAACACATCATCCGTATGGCTATCGATGTATAAACGCCGGGAGCTCACGTATACATGGCTCACACATGGGTATCGCTATCGGGTTGACTCAACCATGGGCCTCAGGAGCTCACCGTTCGGTTGATTCGTGCTGCTGAGCTCCATGCGGCCGTGTTGCGAGCGTTACACTGCGTGAGATGGTCGCGAGCTTTGCCTGGAGCGCCGCCTCGGCCTGCCTCACGGACTGCAGCTCGACACGCAGATTCCGGATCTCCTGCTGGGAGCGCGCGAGCTGCGCCTCGTGCTCCGCCTTGAGCTGCGCCATCGCTTCGTACAGCACCGCGCGCGCCGCACCGAGGTGCGAGTCGATGGCAGCCTCGGCCTGCTGGGTGGTTGTGGAGGAGCTCTGCGCCGTCGTGCTGTGCGCCCACGACCCGCCACCCGGCGAGGGCAGCGAGAGCGGCGGCGGCGGCGGCAGCGCACCGGACAAGCGTCGTCGAGTGGCGCCGTCGGGTGACGGCAATGGCGCCGACGCCAATGCAGCCGGGGCCGCCGCGCGGGTCGTCGTGGACGGGGCCGCCGCACGCGGCGTCGTTGACCCTGTGCTGATGCGACCCCCAGTGGTCGCCGGCTTCCCTCGGGGAGACACCGCCGGTGGCGTACGCGGCGTACGCGGCGATGCTGCCGCTGGCGCCTCCGAATACTTGCACGGATTGCGCTTGCGGTCCTCCGCGCCCTGGTCGACCTCTTGCTGGCGGCGCTTGAAGGTGGCGCGTGCTTGGCCGATAGTCTTCTCGGGCACGAGCATGGTGCGCGCGAAAGTGCAAGCATCGGCCAGAAGCCGCGCGCTCTCTCCCGGCGCTCCAGTGGCACCCTCCATAACCGGTGTCAACGCCGCACGAAGCCTCGCGATCGAATGCCGATGGATCAATGCGAGAAGCGCCGAGGAGGCGGCCTTGATCGCGTGACCGATGCGTGGCGCCTGGCCGTGAAGCGCCGCGACCGCCTCGACCGCCTTGACCACCGCGCTCGATGTTTCGGGTGCATGGAGGAGGGCGCATAGGGCCATCGCCGCCGCTGCCGCCGCCTGCCGATGCGCTCCCGTCGGCTTGAGTAGCAACCGCCGCATCGAGGCTTCGGCCGCGGGCGATACGGTGCTCTCACTAGCGTCGGCGCTCACGTTCAAAGGGGGTGGGTCATCTGTAAAGGGGGTGCCTGGTGAGTACCCGCATTCGAGCACAGCCAGGAGAGCGCCGATGGCGCCGTCGGCGAGCGCAATTGACTGCATGCATTCGGGCCCAGCGCTGCTGATACGCTCGAGCACTTTGGCGCCCCAGTACGCAGCCTCCGGGTCGGTCTCGGTGCGCGCGAACGCGCCGGAAACGAGCGCACTCACCGCGCCACCAAGCTGCACTCGGCGCGCGCGCGATGGGTCACCCTGGCTCAAGAGCAGCAGCGCCTGCAACGCTGCGCGTGTGAGCTCTCGTGAACGCTGCAGGTCATGCTCGCTCGCAGCCGTGTCGCGCCGTACCAGGCTCACGATGAGCGCGACCGCGCCCGCATCATGGGCAGCTTCGACATTAGCGGCATTGCGATAGAGCAGCGAGTTGAGAGCCATGAGTGCGTCGAACACCGTGGCTTCACTGGCGAAAGCGTCAAAGTGCAGGACCCCCATCAACGAGCGCATGCTGCACGCGGCGTTCACGCCCTGCTGCGCGCGCGCAAAAGCCCTCATCGAGGTTGCAAAGGCGGCGAGGATGTCCTCGGCAGTCGTGTCAGTGGGCACGCCACCGGCGGACGCATCGTCAAAGGATGTATCGACCACATAGTTGTCAGCGTCGATGGAGACGATCGCGCCTTCGAACACGACGTCGGTGTCCGAAGCTTTCACCTTCTTCGGCGGATTGAGGTCGACCTGCATGGAGCGCCAGCTGTTTGTTCGTCCTTGGAGGGCCGTGTGAACGATGGCGACGCTCACCCTCGGCGGAAGCGGACGGCCACGACACCTTGCATGACCGACCGCGAGCGGCGTGGCCTCGGCGGTGGCAGCGGGTGCAGCGGCGCACCGCCTCCCGATCACTCATCGAAGCCACCCGCTGCTGCGACTTCCGCCACTGCACCTGCCGCCAATGCCGAAGCGGCCGTAATGCAGGCTTGCGCCAAGTGCGTCTTCGAGGCGCTGCCCAAGCTCCGCGAGGAACGGCTGGTCGATGTCCTCGAGTTCGTCGCCGCGCAACACACGGGTAAAAACTTCAGCCCAGACAATGCGTCCAAGGCGCTTGAGGTTTGCGCGTTTGTGCGGCGTCGGCCGTTTGCCGTCACGACGGAGGGCGTGGCCGCGCTCGCGCGGCTCGCACGGCACGCGCTCGGCTCGTCCACGGGCAACGAGAAGTCGACCGAGCACAAGCTTTGGCTGCTCACGAGCGGCGCACTCAACACTGCTGCGGCCATCCGTGCTCATGACGGTGACGCGCTCGTCTTCTTCGATGCGCTGCAGCGTGACGCTGGCGTGCGCGGCCGCTACTTGCAGCGGCAGTACGCGACCAAGGCGATGCAGGAGCACGTGCTGAACCCAAACGGCTACTTGGTCGACGAGGACCCCGATGCGATGCTGGCCCGCAAGGTCAACCGCCTCGGCACCGTGCATCTGTGCCTCTGTGCTTTTTTCTTAGTGCTGTCCGTCTTCGTGGGCATCGTCGCCAGCAGCGAGACGTTCCAGGGGCGGGCTCTAACTACCATTCGAGGATGGCTAGTCTCCTCATGATATGCTTTTCTCACCTGAGGACTCGAATGACCGCGCGCCGGTACAATATCCGAGGCAAGAGTGAAGAGTGAGAAGAATTTCAGGAGATCATGGCGGCTCCGGACACGCGGAGTTGTTTCTCAAAGGATCTCATGCTTGAAAGTTTCAGGGCACCCGTTACCGTGAAAAAAGCCAAAACGCCGTGTTGGCAAACATCGTGTCAGTTCTGTGCTCGTGTGTCCAACCCCTCCCCTGAGCGGCAGCCATGTCCACTGACGCGGCCGGGCAAGCGGCGCGGCCGCTGGGCGACACCTTCCACAATGGCAACACGGCGGCCAACAAGTCGTTCATCTGCTACCGGCTGGGCGTCGGCGTGCCGGGCTACACCGGGATGGTGCCGATGGAGGAGAACATCGATATCCCCACCAAGACAGGCTGTGCTGCGCGCGCGAAGACGGACCGTGGATACGGTTCTCACGGCGACGGCGGCACGATCAAGAAGCCGCTCTCGTCCTTCTCCATCGATTTCCAGCTCTCGCCCGCGCAGTTTGCTGAGGGTACCGCTCCCAACCCGCTCTGGGACTCAAAGGCGGCACGCCCAATTGGCGACCCGCCGTACATCCGGCGGCCGCCGGACACGATGGACAGGCGCTTCTTCCACGATTCGACCTTCAATGGCGCGTACAATCAAGGCGCACACCTGCAGCAGCAGGACTACCCGTCCGACGTGACGGCCACCGGGATGCTGCGCCCACCCGGCACCGTGAACCTGAAAGAGCCGAGCCCATTCTACACGACCGAGTACATGCAGAAGAGCGAGGAGGGCAACTTGCTGATGGCGGTTAAGAAGGTGCTGCCGCCCGGGCCCGAGCCCAAGGTGCGCGCCAACCGCCAGTTCAGCGGCGTCGCGCTGCGTGAGCCGGAGCTCAAGACGAGCTACCGCGAGGCGTACGGCGCGTATGGCGTCGACCCGCGCTCGAAGCTGCCGGCGGATCCTACGCAGATCAACTTCACGGCGTCCACGGCGGAGTACTTCCAGGGCACCTCCAAGGCCACATATCATCCGCCTGGCTACTCGGGCTTCGTCCCCGAGACAGGGCGCAACCCGCACGCGTCGCATCAGGGACTGTGTAAGCAGCCGCGCGAGGGCACCAAAAATTTTGAGCTGCAGACGCTCTTCCAGTACGCGCACCAGCTGCCCGGGTACGCGGGCTACCGCCCGCAGACGGCTATCAACGACGTCGGACCCGTTCGCAACGAGTTGGCCACGACCACAGGCCGCGTCAACGTGATGGCCACGAGCGGCTTCAAGCCGGGGGACCTGGGGCTCTCAATGAAGACGCTGGCAGCGACGGCGCCGCAGCGCTCCAAGTTCGGGTGCAAGGACTCGCTTATTGCAGAGGCGTTCTCGCACGAGTCGCTCACGGGCAATATCTCGGACAATGGTCGCCACGAGGCCGAATGCTACTACAAGACCGTCCGGCCTATGGAGGGTCGCTCGGTCGCCATCATCAAGCAGGGCCACTGGAACCAGCTCTATTGAGTGTGGCGGCGCGAGGCGGGCGGCGGCGGCGTTGGCGGCGCAAGGTGCGAGGCGGGCGGCGGTGGCCGTCCGCGCGCACGCCTTCGGTGGGACGCGCGGGCACATCATGCGGGGCGTTGCGCGGCAATGATGCGCGAGTATACTCCGGCGCGCTATTCCATGCACCATGGTTACTTCTCTAGAACAGTGGGTGCGGGCGGTGTGTGCGTTGTCATTGCTTTGAGACTGGAGCGTTACATGGCACACTGCGAGTGTCAGAAAAATATGCTCAACTCAGGCCCACCGATTCTGAGGTCACGTCACATGACTCCCACGTCACACTCAAACACGTACCCGATGTGCCACAGGCATGACCGCTATCTGCCGGATGCGGGTGCGATGGCAAGGGCAGAAAACGCGCCGGTCGCGTACCATGCTACTCGCCAGCCTTGTGCGTCGCCGCCACGCGCTTTGTGATTTGCACAAATGCACGTGCAGCTTCCGAATGGTGAGCTGCGCATGCGATGGAAGATTTGGTTGTGCTCGGGGGCGTTGGACGGCTCCCTGCGTCACGCCAAGGTCATGGGGAGCAGCTGCCGTAGCCGGAGCCAATCGCTCGCACGCGCGCGCGAGCATGATGCTGAAATGACCTGCGTCAGTGAAGGCACGCTTGAGAGCGGAGGCAGACGAGCGCAGGATCGAGAAGTGTTCCTGAGTATGGACGCTTGCGTCCGGGGCGTTCCATGTGTCCGTGGTGGACTCGTGGACCCGATCAGCGCTGGGATACTCACTCCTTGCAAGACCCTCGATGGAAGGCGCGGGTTGCTCCGGAGTCGAGAGGGGGGCAAAGAGGAGGCGCCTCGTCTTTCCTAGCAAACGACCGCGCCGCCGAAGAAAGTTCTTGACGCGCAGGCGCGCGGCGACCTGGGAGCGAAGACGAGCTGAAGCAGGTACCCCTCGATGATGCCGTCACCACCGATGTCGAGCCTCGCGCGCAAGACGTCGGTCCAGCGTTGTGCCTCGATCCATGTGAACACGGCGTGGCAGCCGTCGGCGCCACCCCGGCCGCCACAGAGCGAGGGGACGACGAGCTCAGCGTCATCGGCGGCAATCGTTTGGGAGCCGCCGACGAGGTCGCCATCACTGCACAGTTCTGCAGGCGGCGGATCGGGGCAGGCGGCATTGGCGAGAGCGGAGGCGGAGACACGGGATAGGTTCTGTCGGCCGAGCGCTCGGCCGCGAGAGGAGGTGAGGCGCCACACAAAGAGAAGTTAGCCACGGAGCGGTCAAAGGGCACGTTATGACAACATGCTCCATTGCCAGCCGCGCCGAAGAGGCCCGCGAGCGCGACGAGCAACGTGGTGGCGAGGCAACACCAAAGATGAGGGGGCAAAACAAAGAGACGTTCGCCGAGCCAGCCGCACTCGCGTTCCCGACCAGACAAATGGGTTATCCTTTTCAGTGGATAGATTGAAACAGCAATCAAATCAACTCAATTCAAAAATGGTGAAAGGTGGCCGCGGTGGTTCCAAGAAGAAGGCGACGTCGCGCTCGGCCAAGGCCGGCCTCCAGTTCCCGGTGGGCCGCGTTCACCGCCACATGAAGCTCGGCAAGTACGCGTCGCGCATCGGCGCGGGCGCCCCCGTGTACCTCGCGGCTGTCCTCGAGTACATGGCCGCTGAGGTCCTCGAGCTTGCCGGCAACGCCGCCCGCGACAACAAGAAGTCGCGCATCATCCCCCGCCACATCACCCTGGCGGTCCGCAACGACGAGGAGCTCAACAAGTTCCTTTCGGGCGTGACGGTCGCGGCCGGCGGTGTTCTCCCGAACATCCACTCGGTCCTGCTCCCGAAGAAGTCCAAGAAGGCGTCGGATTAAATATCTCCGCGCACTTCAAAACCAACCAACCCCGGTGTTTTTTAACACCACCCATGAATTCGTCCAGTAACGAGTAAGGCAGCCGGCACGCAGCGCGCGCGCGACCCGGCCTCACTCATCCATAGCTCATAGTATCGAAAAACGGTCGACGATGACGACCAAGCGCAACCCCACTAGTTTCTACAAAAGCGCAACCCATTTTCACACGAACCTCAAGCAGCCCGCTTGTGTGTGCCGCGTCGGCAGCCGCGCGCGCGAACAACCTCTCCCGATCATGGAGTGGCCCGGCCAGATGGACGGTGATGAGCGCAAGGGCTACACGGGCAAGGGCGATACCGTGCTCTCGGCCAAAGAGTGGGCCCAGCTCCGCTTGGTCTGGCTCGCAAGCAAGCGCGACGTGCTCCGTGGCTACCGAGAGCGTATCGACTTGACCGCGATTTTGCTTCGTGTCGCGGTGATCCTGCTGGCTGGCTATTCCATCTACCTGCTCTACTGTGAGTCGTGCAAGGATGAGCACTACGAATTGTACCGACACCTCTTGATGGCCGTCAGCGACGCCATATTGGGGGCACGCGGCTCCATCTCAGGCACAATCGTCGTGCTCCTGTGCATGGTATGGCTGAGCACGGTGCTGTGGATGCGCCAGCGGCCCGAGGTGCTGCTCGTCGATTTTCAGACGTACCGGCACGCGGCCATCGATGGCGGAGATGCCGTCAACCAGGCGGGCGAGCCCGTGCTCTACGAGCGCTTTCTTGCAGTCTCTAAGGCCGCGGTAGGCGTGGTCCACGCTCGCACACTCGAGCCCTCGCGTTAGCCAACTTGCAAAGCCCTCGCCTCCCTCCGACGCACGTCGCGCGCGCCACCCTCACCTTGTGCGCCCTCTCCCCTATCCTCGCGCGCCGTGCCACGCAGTGCCACGCAGATGGCACGCCGTGCTTCACGGAGCAGGCGATGGCGTTCCAGGAGAAGATCCTGCGTACCTCGTGCATCGGCGAGTGCTCCATCTTCCCGCCGTCGATCTTCTCGGACGCGGCGATCGCCAATCCGCGCATGCAGGAGCGCGAGCGGCTGCGCATGGGTGGCGCGCGCGAGGAGGCAGAGCTCATGATGTTCCGTGCTGTCGAGAGGGTCCTGACGGCCACCAAGACGGACGCCAAGGCCGTCGACATCCTCGTAGTGAACTGTTCGCTCTTCTGCCCGACTCCCTCGCTCTCGGCGATGATCGTCAACCGCTTCCAGATGCGCTCCGACGTGCAGAGTTACAACCTCGGCGGCATGGGTTGCTCAGCTTCGATCATCGCCGTCGACCTGGCCGCCAAGCTGCTTGCGTCGCCTGAGCACCGCAACTGCCGAGCGCTCGTCGTCTCTACGGAGAACATCACGCAGAACTGGTACCGCGGCAATGACAAATCAATGCTGCTCTCCAACTGCCTCTTCCGCTGCGGCGCCGCCGCGATGCTTCTCTCCAACCGTCGAGCCGACAGGCGGCGCGCTCGCTTCAAGCTGCTGCACACGGTACGCACGCACTTGGGGCAGAGCGACGAGTGCTACCGCGCCGTCTACCAGGAGGAGGACGCGGAGGGCGTGCGCGGCGTACGCCTCTCCAAGCAGATCATGCAGATCGCGGGCGATGCGCTCAAGCGCAACATCACGTCGCTCGGTCCGCTCATACTCCCCGTGTCCGAGCAGCTACGCTTCTTCTTCAACCTGCTCGCGCGCAAGGCACTCCGTGGCCAGGTCCCGGTCGGCCCGCTGCGCAAGCCGCTCGCGGCTGCGGTGCGGGCGATCGTCACCATTCCAAGCGTCGGTGCCGTCATCGGCTATCGGCCCATACCCGATGACGAGGCGGAATCAGCGAAGGCGGCGACCGTCGCCGAGGGAGGGAGCGACGGGCACGCGACGGCGAACGGCGCGAGCCGGACGGCCAGTGGCAAGGCGCAGGCGACGGTGGCGGCCGCGACGAGGGAGGCGCCGCCGTCCTCACCGAGCTCTGCGGAGAAGGCCAAGCGCGCCGCGGCGGTGCTTGCCAAGGAGCTGCCGCCGTACGTGCCCAACTTCATGCGCGCCGTCGAGTGGGTGTGCGTGCACACTGGTGGGCGTGCGGTCATCGACGCCATCGAGAACAACCTCAACCTCCCCCCGCACGTGCTCGAGGCGTCGCGCCTCTCGCTCTACCGGTACGGCAACGTCTCGTCCGCGTCGATCTGGTACGAGCTCGAGCTGATCGCCGAGTACGGGAACGCGTGCGGGCTGCAGCGCGAGGGCGGCACGCCGCCTCCGAATGGCGTCACGCGCCGACTGCGCAAGGGCGATCGCATCTGGCAGATTGCCTTCGGCTCTGGCTTTAAATGCAACTCGGCCGTCTGGCAGGCGCTCAAGAACCACTAAAAAGGATTTGTGGGTGACGAGAGAGCTTTAAAAGACATCGTTCTTGCGAGTAGAGACATTGTGTTTTGGGACCGGTGACGGTGTCCCGGCCGCATGCGCGCGAAAATGGGCTTTCCTCCCTGTGGGGAAAGC